>JBBGZY010000488.1:6342500-6577500 GCA_037952925.1 Lithobates clamitans | reverse complement strand
CCACCCTTCCCTCCACCCCAGCAGAGGCTGATGAGGAGCAAGCTGGGTCTTCCATCCTGGATGAACCGGATATGACCATCTGGAGTCAGGTAAATTATTTTAACAAAGATTTACTGTACTAATATTAATGATGTTAACTGGATGTTATAATTGTCTCAAATAATTTAGCACTCCAAATTGTGTATACATATCAAATGATAGTAGTGACTAAATATGTTTGGCACCTGCTTGAAATAATTAGGGTGTCTGATTAGACTCTTTTATTAAAGAGATGTATTCACATTGAATTTGCTAGTCATGAGAAGCAAACTGTGTGTCATTGATGAACCCAAAAAAAGAAACTAAAACTATTGTCCTTTTTTTATACACAGGATGAGTCCATCCAGGAGGAATGTGGGGAAAGTGGCAGGCAGGAGGAGACCGGGCCCATGGACAGCCTGGAGGAGGCCGGATTCACCATCATCCTGGAGGAGGCTGGGCCCAGTGTCAGGCAGGAGGTGGCTGCTCCCAGTGAGGTGGCTGGGCCAAGTGAGGTGGCTGGGCCAAGTGAGGTGGCTGGGCCAAGTGAGGTGGCTGGGCCCAGTAGGAGCCTCACCCAATCCCAAGTGCCTCCCCTCCACCTTCCCAAAAAAAGGGCCAGGAAGGGGATGGTCACACAGGACGCGTCCCTGCGCCTCATGCAACAGGCCACCCGTTTTTTAACAAGCCCCCCCGAAGCGGAAGAAGCCTATGGCTGCTACTTAGCCAGCAGGCTTCTTCAGATGGATTGGGAGCAGCGCCTCATTTGTGAGCGCCTATTTGGGGAAACAATCCATAAGGGGCTGCAGGGCACGCTAACCAAAAACACCCAACTACATGAGGCAGCCCCCCCCCCTCCTCCTCCTCCTCCTCCTCCTCCTCCTCCTCCTCCTCCTGCCACAACTGAAACACCAGAGCCACAGCCTCAAAAGAAGGCTACAGGGAAGGCTACAGGGAAGGCTGCAGGGAAGGCTGCAGGGCAGCGTGGAGGAAAGGCTGCAGGGAAGAGAAGAAAGTGATGACCTGGGTTCAGTCTGGTCTGACAGAAGACGCAGGCTGTTGTAGTACCACAGTCTGGGGACATCTAGATCATCTGCTGGTGCTGTTGATCTCTGGGATTCTTGGACCAGATTGTGCTCCCTCTTATATGGACTCCTCAAGATCCCAATTTTCTTGTACACCGACTTTTTCCAGCGTTGACTTCCTCTTTATTTTATTTTGACCATGAATAAATGGATCTTTTTTGAGTTTAGCAAAAGACTTTTATGTGTTTTCTTTTAAATCATTGATTTTACACACAATGTTAAAAATTAACAAGGGACAACAATCTCATTGAGTTTTAAAAAAACACACCAAAAATACATTACTAATGTTAAGAATGTTCAAGTGGTAAGTCTTGAAAAAAAAATATATACATAAACAAAAACGGTGCTTTGGGTTAACTTTATCTAAAAATTAAAAAATAATCACTAGAAAAAAAAAAAAAAAGAATTATGGGTTCTTTGTGGTAACTTTACAAACCTAAAAAAAAAAAAAAATAAAAGGGAAAAAGTATTATTAGTATGGAAACATTGTTTATAAAAAGCATACTATATCATTCATGAGATCAAAGAGAAAAAGAATTCAGAAATCAGTTTGGGAGAACTCTGATTATGAACAGCAAAACACCTTCGTTCTTTAGAGCATTCGTAAAGAAGAAATAAAATGCGCTGCATTCAACGATCACAGATTTTGCAGCGTGATGAATGTGCTACCTACAATACGAACACTAGTTTTACTAGACCGAGTGCTTCCGTTTAGTTTTTGCTTATGAGCATGCGTCGTTTTTTTGTCCGTAGGACTAGCATACAGACGAGCGGACTTCGGGGTCCGTCGTAGTTACGACGTAAAGATTTGAAGCATGTTTCAAATCTAAAGTACGTCGGATTTGAGGCTAAAAAAGTACGTTGAAAGTCCGAAGCAGCCCACACACGATCGGATTACCAGCCAGCTTTAGTCCGTCAGCGTCCGTTGGACTTTTGTAGACGAAAAGTCCGACCGTGTGTACGCGGCATAAGTCTTATTGCTCACCTGAAGAACTGTCTAGTAAGGGGGTGCCTGGCCCTTGATACACCTGTGAAGTCGGAGATTGCAGAAACTTGGACTCGTAAGGAGCTAACCGATAAAGACAGGTCCAGGCCTGTTTGCAGAAAACCCAAAATATCCTGCATCCTTGGGTCAATACAGGAACCATTAGTGGAGGCCACATAGTCCGCAAACTTTGACCAAATTCTTTGATAGACTCTGTTGAATGCCAGAAGAGTGGGCACCAACAATGTAGCAATCGCTGAACTTGGACATCCTAGTGCTTCCAGCCTTCCCCTCTCAACCACCAAGCCATCAGATGGAGATGAGATGGGCATGGATGAAGAGACGTTCCTTGCGACAGGAGATCTGGTCTGGACGGGAGAGGGACCGGATCCCGGTAACTGAGCTGAACCAGGAGAGGAAACCATGGCCTGTTGATTTACCCCCTGTAGCATGGGTAATGGCAGAGTCAAGTTTATTCCCAAAGAGGGAGGAGCACTCAAAGGGAATTTTACACCATGCCTGTTTACAGGCAGGATCCGCAACCCACGGGCGCAACCACAAGAAGGCGCGCTTCGCCGTGACTGAAGAAAGCATGACACATGCCACAAGGTGGATAATATCAAGGGATGCCTCCCCCAGAAAGGCTGATGCCAGCTTCAGCTCGTGTACTGGTGAGTTCTTGAGCAACTCCTCAGAGATCTTTCCCAACACTGCATCCATGTCATCCGTCCATGCTTCCATAGCTTTAGACAAAGCTGCAAGAGCCAGGGCTGGTTTACAAGCCATGCCTGCCGTAATATAAATGCGTTTGAGGTCGGTGTCGATCTTCCTCTCCACACCATCTTTAAAAGAAATGGTGTCTTCCAGAGGAAGCGTGACATGTATCACTAACCTCATTAAAGCCGCATCAATGAGGGGTGCCGCTTCCAGATGCTTTACCTCCTCACCTTTGAATGGGTACATTTTCGCTATCTTGGAAATTAGCGAGTTTTTCCTCTCAACTTTACTCCATTCATCTGAAATAATTTCCCCAAGTTCACCCAGGAAGGGGAAGTTTGGGCGTTCTTTCTTGAGCTGCTTGAAGTACTTCCTCTGTTTAGAGGGTGCTCCTACCGGCTCCTCCCATCTCAATGCGTTTTTAACCGCTTTAACTAACTGAGGAACCAAGGAAAAATCAAATCCTGTACTGGATTCTTCCACCTCCGCTTCGCCGTCGGAGGAACCACTTAAAGAGAGACTTCAACGAGAGGGACCTGGAACCTCAGGTTCCCTGTCAGGAACTGGTGGTGGAGCAGCAGGAGGGCTGGATGTACGTACGCGATCTGTCCTGTTCAGAGATTCTTGAACCACTCTTCTAACCAGAGCTTCCACCTGTTGGTCTCCAGCTCCACGTTCCTTTACAGCTCAAAAATAGCATGACTCACAGAGAGATTTATCCTCTGGGACCTGAGCTTTACATCCCCAGCATGATCTCTTATTAGAGTGGCTGGAATGGCGGTGAGAATGACGACTAGACGTGGACCGTCTGGAAGATGATCTAGGGCGTCTGGAACTTGACGTTAAATGACAATTTTTGTCATTAGCTTCACATGCCGAGGAATGGTGTTCAGACCTAGAAGGGCTGAGGGAAATAAAGAGTTAACATGCACCTAACCACTAACCCAAAACAAACAGGCAGAGGAAAATCAATTCCATCCTACCTGCAGAGTAAGGGTTGGCCACTGGGGGGCGGTGACACATCCATGGCAAAAAGGAATCAAAACCACTGAAAGCAATCAATACAGCATATTTGGAAAAGCAACAGATGGATGAGCAAATAAGCATAGGCAAGTAGTGCAGCATAACCCCTTACCTTAAACAGCAGAGATATGCGCTCGGGGAAGCAGCTGCTGCAGCTTGTAAGGCAACCCAGGGAATAGCTGAATGTGACAGCTATTTGAATCTGCCGCCCCCCCGGATGATGTCTTCGCGCATCAGCCTGCCTACGCCGTGCCCGATGCCACCCCATAGACCTCGCGCTCATGCGCGACCGCCGCCATCTTGCCCGGACTGCGCACGCGCAACCAAGCCTCGACCTGAATCGCGGCTCGCGCATGCGCAGACGGGTTGAAAGGCGGCGAACTGGGACGCAGATGCGTTCCAGCCGCCATGGCCGGACAAACAAACACAAAACTAGGAGACGCAACAATACAAATACAAAAACAGCTGCCATATACTTGATAAAGGAGCATTATACATTACCACCACGGCATTACTTCGATTCGGCCTGGGACTGGGAGCCATGTTGCTCATGCTGCATGACCAGGGCATTTCAATAAAGGGCCTCCCGCTAATAGCTGGGACGATTGGCCATGTTGCCGCTTGCCTGCCAATGGCTGGCTAGTAAGATCTTCAAGGCATCGCAATAACTGCCCATGTCCACCCTGCTAATAGCCAAGGTAAATGGACTCCAGAAAAAAACACCGCCAGGACGCCATCTTCACGTGCAAATCACCAGGACTGGACCGACAACATCCTAAGGTAAGACTACCTTGGTCCTAGGAGGAGGACAAAAAAGGAACACAGTCTCTGCCTAGAAGCAAAGATTTATGGGAGTGCTGTCCTATGAGGTATGAGAGGCGGGATTAACCCATACGTATGCTGCCATGGAGTCTGTCAGGAAATTTATTTATATACGCTCACATTATTGCTAAAATTAGAATTTCAACACGTAGTTGGGTGTATTAAGATGTCCGCTGCCTTCTTCTGACTGCAGGTTTTCTGTCAGATGAGCAAACCTGGTAGGTGGACGCATGCGCAGCTGACTTCTGTTACCTAATCTGACAGGTGGCGATTCTGACGAAACACCAATCAAGAAGGATCTGGCTGCAGACTGGAGCTCCACTCTCCACAGGAAACATGTGTCCTCCACAGATTTTTCTTTTAATCAACTTTAAAGTAATTGTAAAGCTACATTTTTTTTTAAAATAACAAACATGTCATACTTACCTCCACTGTGCAGTTCGTTTTGCACAGAGTGGCCCCGATCCTCGACTTCTGGGGTCCCCCAGCGGCACTGGTAGCTCCTTCCCGCATTGTATAACCCCCTAGGAGAAGCGCTCTCCCGGGGGGGGTTACCTTACGGGCGCACTCCCGAGTCCAGCATTTGCGTCCACAGATGCAGAATGCCGGACTCGGCCCGCCCCCCCGGTGCCCGCGTCATTGCATTTGATTGACAGCAGCGGGAGCCAATGGCTGCACTGCTATCAATCTATCGAATCAAAAGCCGAGACAACGGGCAGAGGGGAAGAGCGCGTCTCCGGCGAGGGAAATACGGGGCTCAGGTGAAAAAAACGGGGGGGCTGGGGGGCCGGTCAGTGACAGAAGTTTTTTCACCTTAATGCATAGGATGCATTAAGGTAAAAAAAATGAGGTTTACAACCCCTTTAACCGTTGTTGTTTTTGCATTTTCTGCACACATGTTTAAAAAATCATTTTAGGCCTGAAGATTACATAAACCCCCAAAACATGATATATTTTTTGAAAGCAGACACCCTAGAGAATAAAATAGTGGTATTTTCAATTTTTTATGTTACACAATATTATCGCACAGGTCTAAGAAACGCCAAAGTTCAGTAAAAAATATACTAAAGTAAATTTTAGGGCAAAGAAACGCAAGATATTACTCAGATTTTTGTGAATATATAAAAGATGAGGGTGCGCAGAGTAAATAGATACCCAACATGTCAAACCTTTAAATTTGTGTTTGCCCATGAAATGGCGACATACTTCATTACCCTATATTTTCTATAGGTGATGCTTCAAAAGCCCCTATAGGTCATCAATTTAGTGTTACGGAGGAGGTCTGGTGCTAGAAATATTGCTCTCACTTCGGTGTGCACGGCGATATGTAATGTGTATCGCAATTAAAGTTTTCAAGCGTAGGCTTCCCCGACACTTGTGTTTACGTTCATATATGCATATATGTGGAGGGCCTCAAAAAAATTTTTTTTTTGGGGGGGGGGGGGGGGATTTTATGTGCTTGGGTGTAATTTTTTTTTTTTTTGCAAATTACATTTATGTCCTTTTTTCCCCACAAATAGAGCTTTTTTTTGGTGGTATTTGATCACCTCTGCAGTTTTATTTTTTGTGCTATAACAAAAATCAACAATTTTGAAAAAATAACAACGTTTTTTACTTTCTGCTATAAAACATCCGAAAAAAAAGGTAAAAAAAAATCTAATTTCTTCATCAGTTTAGGCCAATTTGTATTTTGCTTCATATTTTTGGTAGAAAATATCCCAATAAGCGTATATTGATTGGTTTGTGCTAAAGTTATAGCATCTACAAACTATGGGATTTATTTATGGAAATTTTTTTTACTAGTAATGGCAGTGATCAGCGACTTATAGCGGGACTGCGAAATTGCGGCAGGCAATCAGACACTAACTGACACTTTTTTTGGGAACCAGTGACAGTAATACAGTGATCAGTGGTAAAAATATGCAGTCACTTTACTAATGACACTTGCTGAGAAGAGGGTAACATCAAGGGCGATCAAAGGGTTAAATGTGTAAAATAACATGTGTTACAGTGTGTGCTGCCTTTACTAAGCAATGTGCTTAGTAAAAAAACAGCACATTGCTGCTGTCAGAAGTTTGTTTACCTACACAGGGCTCTCTTCTGTAATCTCCAGAGCCGATCGTCGGCTGCCGGGGACCAATCAGTGGCTGGCAGCCGCTGATTGGTTGATGCTGCAGCAAGTCGCAGCACAGCCGGAGGAGTGGGGTTCGCTCTCTACTCCGGTGCACAGATAACGCACCAGGTAAGTCATCTAGCGCAGAGCGGCCGCCCTGTCGCAGTATATTTGCCATGGGCAGTCGTTAAGCGGTCAAACATGTGTGCAAAAGATGCAAAAACCGGCTCTGGCAGTAAAAGGGTTAAAGGTAATTAAAAGAAAAAACAGTGGAGGACACATGTTTCCTGTGGAGAGTGGAGCTCCAGTCTGCAGCCAGATATAATTGGGAAAGAGAGAGGTCTGACTGCGGAGTGGAGCTCCACGTTTGACGGGAAGCACGTGGCCTCCACTCCACCTTTCTTTTTTCTTTTAGGACACATGCTTCCTGTCAACCGTGGAGCTCCACTCTGCAGCCAGACCTCCTTGTTCCGATCCGTGGATTTGACAGGTCTTGCAGACGATTGCCGATAGAAGGGCTGGTGTCCTTGGCAGACCTGTGTGCAGAACCCAGATGTGATTGTCACTTCTTTTTTACTGAGGAATGGAGCGCCCGGAGCAGCTGCAGCTGCTGGATGTGTCTAGCCTGGAGGAGCCACAGCGGGCTCTGCGTGTATTAGAATGGCTCCAGTATCTGAGGATGGTGCTGCCCGTCACAGCTCGGGTAATAAGGAGGGGACACACTGTACTGAGGGGCCACAACTGCAGCTGGGGGGATCACACTGTACTGAGGGGCCACAGCTGCATCTGGGGTGATCACACTGTACTGAGGGGCCACACCTGCATCTGGGATGACCATAGTGTAATGAGGGACCACAACTGCAGCTGGGGTGATCACACTGTACTAAGGGGCCACACCTGCATCTGGGATGACCATAGTGTAATGAGGGGCTACAACTGCAGCTGGGGTGATCACACTGTACTGAGGGGCCACAGCTGCATCTGGGGTGATCACACTGTACTGAGGGGCCACAGCTGCATCTGGGGTGATCACACTGTAATGAGGGGCCACAGCTGCATCTGGGGTGATCACACTGTACTGAGGGGCCACAGCTGCATCTGGGGTGATCACACTGTAATGAGGGGCCACAGCTGCATCTGGGGTGACCATAGTGTACTGAGGGGCCACAGCTGCATCTGGGGTGATCACACTGTACTGAGGGGCCACAGCTGCATCTGGGGTGATCACACTGTACTGAGGGGACACAACTGCAGCTGGGGTGACCATAGTGTAATGAGGGGCCACAACTGCAGCTGGGGTGACCACCATAGTGCACTGAGGGGACACAACTAGTGGGTGCCTGCAAGGGTCCTCCACCTGTCATGTGTGCTGGGAAAGTCTATGACAGGCTGATGGGCTCAGTGTAGGAGGAAATAGGTTAATGACTCCTATCACCTGCAGTGTGAACTGTCTGTGTGCTGATCAGTAGTGATGGACACACACTTTACTGAGTGCAAAGTTTTCTGGCAGCTGAAAACAAGATGCATGTCAATGAACAGCCATCATCTGTGAAACAACCTTGAAAAGCTAGTTGACCATGAATAACTTTTCAGAGGCATTTGACAGGCAATGAGGGGGAAGTATGTCTCTGCTTACCTGTTTTAGCCCCCAAAATGACACACTACTGCATCGCAACAATGAGCATAAATTAAAAAATATGCAACCAGCACACCAGGGATCTCTGAGAAAACGTCCAAAGGTTTTATCAAACAGTGAAAGTAGTGACATTTTGGGGTTGTGCAGGACCCCTTCTTCAGGTATGTGACAAATGCAATGTGAATTAAAGGGGGAGATTTACTAAATCTGCTGCACACAGAATGTGGCGATGTTCTGCATAGTAACCAATCAGCTTCTATGTTTTATTGTCAAAGCTTAATTGAACAAAGTAGAAGCTGATTGGTTACTATGCATAGCTGCACCACATTCTGTGTGCACCAGATTTAGTAAATCGCCCCCATTGTGATATTAAAATTACCAACCGCCATGGGAAAAATGAAAAACTGGAATAAAAATAATACATATAAAAAATAAAGAATAATAGCAGATAATGAAATTAAGATAAAAAAGAACAAAAAGGGGGTCGGGCGTGTGGAGTGACAGTGGATAAAATAAACTGCAGTTTTGTCGAGTTCGGGATGTCATTATGACATCAGGGGTGGGGAATAGTTGATTGACCTTTTTTGTGAATGGTGGATGTTACTTTAAAGGGTAACTACACTTTCATGGGACAAAAGAATAGCATAGTGAAAAATAATAATATAGCGTATACAATTGCAACACAAGTTATATTGTATTTCAATGTTATTAAAAATGACCTTTCCTTTTTAATCTGCAGTGCTGTAATTTTCTGTAAAATGCGATATTGCACCCTTGAGATGTTCTGTACATGCATGGTGTACAGAACACCCCCTGAAAATGTAATTTCCTGCTTGTGTGATTTGCTTATTGATTTTCCCAGAAGTATGCACTAAGATACAAGTCAGATTTCGGGTATCTCCTGCAACAAAAATTTCATTTTTTGTGAGATACTTCCAAAGGGAAATCACGTGCAAAGGGATTCAGACCCTGCCACTTTCCTCATTTGAGCCCTGCAGGTGTAGCAGCTGATTGATAATGATAAAACAACTCCCATACAGAATCACTCTGCACAAACAAACAACTATTTCTTCAGAAAATGGTAGGAATCTGCAACAACGTTTGTTAAAATCTTTGCAATGTACATTGAACACCCAGAGAGGAATGTTTTTTTTTTTTTTTTTTTTTTATTATTCTATTTCATTTATTTATTTTTTCAACAAAAGTGGAGTTACTTTGAATTATAAAAGTCAAATGATTTGGAATTCAAAATGGAAACATTTTTGCAATAAATACAGTAAAGTATAAAAGTGAAATAAGTTGATGATAAGGATAGAATAGGAAATTTCATGAATCGGGTTGGGGGATAATTGAAAATTGTATCAAATACTTACTGTAATTTTCCTTTCCTGTCAGACTCCATGGCAGTCAAACCCGCCTCCTCTCCAATGCTATAGGACCCCATTCCCATAAATTTGACCTCACAGCCAGAGACTGCGTTCCTTTTTTGTCCTCCTCATTGGACCTACAAGCGATGCACTTAAGTTTACGGATGTCCAAAATCGATCGAGGTTGGCTTCAGGCATATGTTTCCAGTGGTGTCAAGATAGCCCAGGGCTCAGCCATGGGTGGGTGCGTGGCTTCAGGCCTCTGTGTCCAGTAGTGTGGACAGCCTGCGTATGCCCAGGAATGAAGGATCAACTGGCAAGGTCCGAAGCTTCCAAATTCCATGGCAGTGGTTTTTGTGTACATGTCTGTTTTTTGTCATTGTCCCCCCTCACACAGTTCCTGTTTTTTCTTTTCTTTTTTGTTCTTATGGCGTCTGGAATGCTTCTGTGTGCCAGGACGCAGCTCCCCCTTCCGGGTTGCGTCCCAGGCGGGCTTCCACGCATGCGCGATCCTCGGGTGAAACTGAGGCTTGGATTCGTGTGTGCGTAGTTCGGCCGGGGACCCGGCGGCAGCGCAGGTGCTCTACGGCGGGTCACCACTGCGCAGACGGGGCACGGCAGTGACTTTAAATTCTTGCTAGCCCCTGTCACATTGGGATTCCTGTGTGCAGTCTGCGGCAGCTCCCCCAGGCACTGGGGACATGTAAGCTCCAGCCCAGGACTATGGTGCAGGAGTGGGCAGGGGGGAGAGATGGATCTTAAAGGGGAAGTACGTTCTCTGTGCTGCTATTTTTACTCCTTCCTCCTAGGACATGGGGCGTTCCTACAAGACTGCAGGATCATCACCTATTCGTCCTTCAGGGTGCCATGAACAGGTCACCGTCTCCATGCGGCCAGCCCTCAAGCTCTAGGTACGTAGGGGTGTGAGGAGGGGGGGGCCCAGGTCCACGGTTGGATGGACATATGCCCCAATGTCCTGCTTTTTCCTTCCCTTCTTTTTTTTAGCCCTTCCAGGTCGGATCGACAGTTCACTGTACGAGACAACGGGGACCTTGCCATGCCGCAATGTCAACCTTCCTTATCTAGGTCCAGACGTGACCCTCTGTCTAGGTCCCATTAACGGAGGAGATGTTCCCATTCCTCCTCCAGACACTGCACCCACCGTCATGACAGCCGCTCTGATCGCAGAGCCCACTGGGGATGTGGGACACAAGTCCTCGAGGGCAAGTTTTTGTGCGACTCATGTTATGCCTAAGTGGTTGTGGGGTAGAAAGAGACCTAAAGCCGACATATGGAGTCGCTAGTTAAGCGTGTGGTGCAGTAATTCTTGAAGGTGTGGGGTACAACTCGCACGCGGAGCCAGTTTATCAGGCTCCCTGGCTGACGAGGTCCAGGAGGAGCCAGGCCTATACCAGCCTTATGACGCATCTCCCGAGTTGTCAAAGAGGCCCTTAAGTAGGAAGATCCTTCCACTCTCCCGGCTAAACAAAGGAAATTCTTTAAGCATCTGGGGAAGGAGTGCTCCAATTTCCCTCTCCTTTCAGAGTTGAAGGATATTATTGATGAAGAATGGAGCAAAGTAGAAAAGAAAACTTCTTTTTCAAGCAAAACCTCCAGATTATACCCCTTCAAGGCAGAGGAAGTGAAGCATCTGGAAAACGCTCCCCTGGTAGACGCAGCATTGATGCGATTAGCCAAACATGTCACTCTTCCTTTAAGGATGGGCTTGAGAGGAGAATAGATCAAGACCTCAAGAGTATATACAAGCTAGCCGGTATGGCTTGAAAAACAGCTTTGGTCCTTGTGGTCATGTCCAAGGCGATGAAAGCTTGGATAGAAAATGTGGACTCCATGCTCAAGGGTGTTTCAGAAGAACTTGCCAGGGGCTCGGCAGTCCAGGATTTTAAGCTGGCAGCACCCTTCCTGGGGGAAGCTTCTATCAACCTGATCTGCCTGTTGGCCCGGACTATGATATCCTTGGTCACAGCTAAGCGGGCCTTATGGTTACGTCCTTGGCTCACTTGATCCAGCATCTAAGCAAGCCTGGTGTAGGATCCCTTCTGAAGGGCCCTCTTTGTTTGTTTGGCAACAGGCTGGATAGCACCATAGCCCAGGCCATGGGTGGTAAGTCAGGCTTCTTGCCCCGGGATAGGCGTCTGCTTGGCCAGAAGAGGCCCCAGCGGAGAAGACGCAGTACTGAGCGGTCAAGAGAAGCACGCTCTTACAGGCTTGGCTGGTATTCTAGAATAAATTAGAACAGAGGTTGGACACCCTTCCAAAGCCTGCTAAGAGCCAGGCGTCCAGCAGACATGAGCCGGCCAAGTCGTTTTGAGATTGGGCCTGCCCAGGCGGGTTGGGTGGGGGTGCGCCTGCTTCTCTTTTTCGGCACATCTAGGTGGCCTCAATCTCGGACTATTGGTCCATCAAGACGGTCTCTACAGGCCACACATGGTCCTTCACCAGTACTCCCCCCCCCCCCCCCAGATTTATTTCTACTCTATTACCACGGTCAGAAGAAAAGAGATGGGTGTTACTGTCCTATGTGGATTCACTGATGGCACAGGGAGCCATTGTGCCTGTCCTGAAAGGCGAAGAGTTCCAAGGTGTCCCTTCTTAGTGCTAAAAAAAAACTGTTCATGGCGCCCCGTGATAGACCTAACTTAATGACAAAGTCAGAGGCAGATGGAGTGTACTAAAGAATGATTTTAGGGACTTGCGAGCTAAATTGAGGAAAAGGACCTCCAAGGTAGTATTCTCAGGAATACTACCGGTACATCGAGCCACACCAGATAGGCAGAGGGAGATTAGGGAAGTAAACAAGTGGCTGAAGAGCTGGTGTAGTAAGGAGGGGTTTGAGTTCCTGGAGGACTGGGCCGACTTCTCAGTCGATAACCAGTACTATAGAAGGGATGGACTGCACCTAAATGAGGATGGTGCAGATCAGCTGGGAATGAAGATGGCCAAAAAGTTAGAGGGGTTTTTAAACTAGGCGATGAGGGGGAGGGTCCAGAGGTAGAGATAGTCAGCGCAGAACATATTCCAGAGTGTAGTATTGGGGCATTAGTGATAGGTTGACCAAAGCACATAAACCCAAGGTAAGTAAAGTAGTAAGTCCTAGTTGCAATCTCTGAACACCCAATAAGAGGATAACATGCGACCGGTCTAAACTACGTGGCATATTCACCAATGCCAGGAGCCTGGTGGACAAGATGGGTGAACTAGAGATACTATTGTACAAGGCGGATTTGGATTTTGAGGGAATTTCAGAGACCTGTTTCAACAGCTCTCATGATTGGCTGGCAACCATTCAAGGCTATACCCTTTATCGCAAGGATAGAGAGGGTAAAAAAAGGGGGAGGGGTATGCTTATATTTCAAGAATAATCTACAAGTGAATGTGAGAGATGACATCACCAAGGCAGCTAGGGAGGAGGTGGAATCTATGGGTAGAGCTCCAAAGGGATGAAGCTAAGGGGAAAATAATACTGGGAGTATGCTATAGGCACCCTAACCTGAGGGAGGAAGGGGAGACAGATCTCCTATCACAAATTGGATTAGCAGCAAGGATGGAAAGTGTTATAATGGGGGATTTTAATTATCCAGACATAGACTGGGCAGAGGGAACCACGCATTCATCTAAGGCTCGCCAGTTCCTAAATGTCTTGCAGGACAATGTTATGGGTCAGATGGTAGACGCACCAACTAGAAATAAAGCGTTACTGGATCTACTAATTACCAACAATACAGACCTGATCACGGATGTGGAAATACGGGGTAATTTAGGTAACAGCCATCACAGGTCAATTGGCTTCAGTATAAATCACACAAATAGGAAACATAAGGGGAATAGAAAGACACTGAATTTCAAAAGAGCCAACTTCCCTAAACTACGAACCTTGCTAGAAGGCATAAATTGGGATAAAATCTTAGGATCAAAGAACACGGAGGAGAGATGGGTTTGCTTTAAAAGCATACTAAATAAGGGCATTAGACAATGCATCCCATTGGGTAATACATTTTAAAAGAGCATACAAAAGTCCTGGATGGCTTAACTCCAATGTAAAAATGCATATAAAAGCAAAGGAGAAGGCCTTCAAAAAATACAGGGTTGAGGGATCATCCTCAGCATTCAGACTTTATAAAGAATGCAACAAGAAATGTAAGAGTGCAAAAAGGATGGCTAAGATAGAACATGTAAGACCCATAGCGGAGGAGAGCAAAAAAAATCCCAAGAAATTCTTTAAGTATGTAAACAGTAAAAAAGGAGGACAGACCATATTGGCCCCATAAAGAATGAGGAAGGACATCTGGTTACAAAGGATGGGGAGATGGCGAAGGTATTGAATTTATTCTTCTCCTTAGTCTTCACGAGGAATTGGGGGGCTTCAGTAACCAAAACTGCAGTGTTTATCCTCATGACACATCACAGGAAATACCTCCATGGTTAACAGAGGACAGAATTAAAATTAGATTTGGGAAACTTAACATATTAATAAGTCACTGGGACCAGATGGCTTGCACCCGAGGGTACTTGGGGAACTCAAGTAATTGCCAGACCATTGTTCCTAATTTCTACTGACAGGCTACTGACTGCAATGGTACCAGCTGATTGGAGAAAAGCCAATGTAGCACCAATATTTATTAGGGGCCCAAAATACACCCCTGGGAATTACAGACCAGTTAGCCTAACATCAATAGTATGTAAACTCTTCGAGGGGATGATAAGGGACTATATACAAGATTTTAGTAATGAGAACGGTATCATTAGCAGTAATCTGCATGGATTCATGAAGAATCGTTCTTGCCAATCCAATCTATTAACCTTCTATGAGAAGGTGAGTTGCCATCTAGATAAAGGAAGGCCCGTAGACGTGGTGTATCTGGATTTTCCAAAAGCATTTAACACAGTCCCCCATAAACTTTTACTGTACAAAATAAGGTCCGCTGGCATGGACCATAGGGTGAGTACATGGATTGAAAACTGGCTTCAAGGGCGCGTTCAGAGGGTGGTGGTAAATGGGGAGTACTCGGAATGGTCAGGGGTGAGTAGTGGGGTCCCCCAGGGTTCTGGGCTGGGACCAATCCTGTTTAATTAGTTCATAAATGACCTGGAGTATGGGGTAAACGGTTCAATCAATGTATTTGCGGACGATACTAAACTAAGCAGGGCAATAACTTCTCCGCAGGATGTGGAAACTTTGCAAAAAGATCTGAACAAAGTAATGGGGTGGGCAACCACATGGCAAATGAGGCTCAATCTATATAAATGTAAAATAATGCATTTGGGTGGCAAAAATATGAATGCAATCTATACACTGGGGGAGAACCTCTGGGGGAATCTAGGATGGGAAAAGGACCTGGGGGTCCTAGTAGATGATAGGCTCAGCAATGGCATGCAATGCCAAGCTGCTGCCAACAAAGCAAACAGAATATTGGCATGCATTAAAAAGGGGATTGATTCCAGAGATAAAATGATAATTCTCCCACTCTACAAGACTCTGGAGAGTCCTAGAGTATGCTGTCGAGTTCTGGACACCGGTCCTCAGGAAGGTTGTACTGGAAATGGAGCAAGTACAAAGAAGGGCAACAAAGCTAATAAAGGGTCTGGAGGATATTAGTTATGAGGAAAGGTTGCGAGCACTGAACTTATTCGCTCTGGAGAAGAGACACTTGAGAGGGGATTTGATTTCAATTTACAAATACTGTACTAGTGACCCCACAATAGGGATAAAACTTTTTCGTGGAAGGGAGATTAACAATGCTCGTGGCCACTCATTAAAATTTAGAAGAAAAGAGGTTTAATCTTAAACTACGTAGAGGGTTCTTTACTGTAAGAGCGGTAAGGCTGTGGAATTCCCGTCTCAGCGGGGAGCATCGATAGTTTCAAGAAACTATTAGATAAGCACCTGAACGACCACAACATACAGGGATATACAAGGTAATACTGACATATAATCACACACATAGGTTGGACTTCATTTACTTGTCTTTTATTCAACCTCACCTACTATGTAACTTAAAGAAGTTTAAATAACACAAAAGATTCAAAATGGAGACTCGGTCTACCATCCAGCAAGCTGTGTAGCCAGGCGATTGGCTAGTCTCAATCGACTTAAAGAATGCCTTTTTCCACGTGCCTGTAGCAGAAGAATTCCACAAATACCTCCGGTTCAGGGTCGGTCAAGAACATCTACAGTTCTCCTGCGTCCCTTTTGGGCAGACAACTTCACCTCGAGTCTTTTCAAAAGTTCTTCTGGCCGTGGTGGCCCTCATCAGAACTTAAAGCGATACAGTTGTACCACTATCTCGATGACCTGTTACTATCCCAAGACAAAGAGCAGCTACAATTAGAGGTCTACAGAGCTTAGGTCATCACAACATTACTTGAAGTCGGTTGGGTGCTAAACTTGGAGAAAAGCCATCTGGAACCAGTACAGCGCCTGGTTTACCTAGGGGCACAGTTCGACACTGTGGAAAGTACTATCTCTCTGCCAGCGGAAAAGATCCCAGTCCGACGAGAGAGTGTCACAGGCTCTAACCTCCTCGCATCTGAAGGCCTCAGTGCTTAAAAATTATCGGCACAATGGTTTCTATGACCCCCCATGATCAAATGCTCTTTGTGGAGGCTGCGCCCTTTTCAGATAGAGTTTCTCCAGCAATGGAACTCGAGAGATGGCAGCCAACTCATTTCTATAACAGTCATGAGGAACAGCCTCTTTTGATGGCATCAGCGCAGGAATCTGCTCACGTGCCACTCCATCACCCCTGTCTCATGGGTCACGGTCAAAACAGATGCCAGTGGTGCTGGATGGGGAGTCCTTTGCAGGTCAGAGCTTGCACAAGGCAGGTGGGACTCTTGTCTCCACAACCCGGGCTCGAATGTCCTGGAACTGCGGGCAGCTTGGTGTGGCCTTCAGTCACCTCCTGAAAGGGGAATCCATTTAATTGAAAATGGACAACACCACAGCAGTCTCCTATGTGAAGAGACAAGGGGGCACTTGAAGCTCCACCTTGCTCCAAGAAGTCGAGCCCATCATGTCTTGGGCCCAGAAAAAACTGGCAAATATCTCGGTGGTCTTCATTCCTGGAGCCCAGAACGTCCAAGCAGACTTTTTGTATCACACGTACAGTTGGACAACAACGAATGGTCCCTTCATGCGGAGACGTTCAAGTGGATTCCGTCCTTGGGAGTTAATCCCGAAGTAGGCCTATTTGCATCCTCCTGCAACTTCAAGGTCTGGAAGTATTACACTCAGGGCCGTTGCAGCCAGGCCTTTTGGAGTAGAGGCTCTAACAGATCAGAGGAACTTCAGCAGGGCATATGCCTTTCCCCTGTTCTCGATCATCCTCAGGTTTCTGCAGAGACTTCGAGAGGAAGCAGTCAAAATTGTGGTGAAAGCTCCTTACTGTCCAAACGGCCATGGTTTCCTTTCCTGACCCAGCTCTGCTTCTGGGACCCGGTTGGAGTCCCTCGGATGCGCGTCAGGTGTAATTTCGAGCTGTTGGCCTTCTCCGGAACATTATGGGCTGTTCACCCTCTAATCCGGCGGTTCTTCTGGGGGGCGGCAAGACTCGAGCTCCAAAGAAGGCCAAGATTCCCCTAGTGGATCTTCCTCTTGTTCTCGAATCACTGGCTGGACTCAGTGCCATGGGAACTGTTCCGGTTTCTATCAAGGACCTTTCTGCAAAGTCGCCTTCCTTGTGGCCATCGCTTCAGCCAAAAAGGGTTTCTAAGATCTATAATAGGTAATAAAGAACCATTCCTGACTTTCTTCCTGGACTGGGTGGTTCTCATCCCTATGCTCAGCTCAAACCCGAAAGTTACATCAGTGGTCCGTAAGGAGAACCAAGAAATTGTCCTATCTACATTCAAGGGTCCACTGAAGCTCACCCTCTGGATGTAGGGGAAATATTGAAGGAATACCTGCAAGTTACTTCCTCCTTTTTAAGACGTTCAGACTACCTGTTTATCCTACACTCTGGGAATAACAAAGGGAAGCGAGATTCGGCCAGAATGATTGCGGCCTGGATCGTTCAATCCATCCAGCAGGCCTATTGGGCTAAGGGCTTGGCCCCTCCCAGAAGCGGTGTCGACACATTCCACCAGGGGTATGGTGGCTTACTGGGCAGCAGCCCGGCATGTGGCTCCAGATGTCACCTGCAAAGCGGCCTCGTGGGCCTCCATTAAAACCTTTTTTGTCACTTTATTGCATAGAACCTGCTTCTCTATCATCTGAGAACTTGGGTTTAAGAATCCTGCCACTTTACGGGGCAAATTTAAATTTCTTTTTGATAACTAGCCAAACGGGTGGGTATGCTTATTTCCCACACATGGACTGCTATGGAGTCTCATGAAAACGAAAAATTTTCTATCCAAATACTTACCTTAATTTTCTTTTTCTGATGGACTCCATGGCAGACAGAGTTCCCACCCATTGGTCAAGAGTTGGCTAGTTACGGGATGCAGTCTCTGGCTGTGAGCTCAAATTTATGGGAGTGGGGTCCTATAGCTTTGGAGAGGAGGCGGGGTTAACCCACACATAGACTGCCATGGAGTCCATCAGGCAAGGAAAATTACAGCAAGTATTTGATAGAAAAAAAATGTTCTGTTTTCCTAGTGATAGAGCTCCGCCTCTTGACCACTCCCTCAGGACCAGTGAATAGCATAGAAAAAAAGGACTAGTTAGCTGCCCCCCACCCTTTTTGTAACAAGCTACATACCGAAACAGGGTGGACCTGTATACTGCCATGGTTTGGCGTCAAAAAAGGAAAATTACGGTAAGTATTTGATACAATTTTCTGTTTTTTCCTGACACCAACATGGCAGCATACCAGCGATAAATAACTAGCTGACAGGGTGGGTTCTACTTGCCAAACCAATCTTCTAATTAGGATGGGACAGAGGACTGAATAGTTCTTCCTACATGATGACCAGGCACCCGGGTCTACTCCAAGTTTGAATAGGTATTCTGAGATGACATGGATACCATATATGCGCTTGAATGGTCTGCCCATGAGGCTGCAACCACTCTAGTAGAGTGTGCTGCTGCTGACGGAGGCTCACGACCCCTCGTCCTATATGCACAGCCAAGCCTGCTAAGAGTCCAGGCAGTAACCTCTTTTCCTTGATGATTTCCAAAAGGCTTATTAGATGACCTGAAAGGAGCAATTGTGGACAGGTACTTCTTTAAAGTACTGAAAAAATACCAATTTGTGTGACTTTCTTATGTGATGTTCTGGAAAGTTAGGCAATGCCCAGATGTCTGCTAAATAGAGGGCTGTTGCCATCTTTCATACAAGATGAACACACAACTCTACTCTTCTGGGGAAAAAAAAAAACATTTTTTTTCTTTTGAAGCTCAAGAGCTTCGATCTCAGACCACCTTCTGCTTAAAGTTCTTGCAATAGATACTGCCTTGTAGGTAATGGCCCAAACCGAACACTGCTCTGTTGGAGCAAACGGTTGTACTGACATGAGATCCAGCAACACCAATAGATCTCACTGGGAAAGACTTTTCCCTGGTGACCAAAATCCTTGCGACTGCCTTCAAAAGACATTCAGACTGAAGGATTCTTGGTCCCTTTAAATTTGTTATTGCCGATAATGGACACTTGCAAGCTCAGTGAGGATAGGCTAAGGCTCATGTCCAATCCGGCCTAGAAGAAGTATAGAACAGCTGTCACCGGAGGGGCAGCAGGATCAATGTCTCGTCCTACCGAAAAAGTGCAAATTTGTTCCAGATTTAGGCATAGATGTTGTAAGTAGAGTGCCTTCTCGCACTCAACAAAGTAGAGATCGCTCTGGAGCAACCTGAGTTCCCCAGCCTCCCCTTTTAGCGCCCCTGCTTGCAGCCCTCGTCTTCATATGTGTGAAGGGGAATTTTGTCTTTTGTATCTTGAAGTGAATTGGTCACGGTCTTTCTGTCAACACTGCCTTGATCCGACCAGCGCCTGACTTCTCCTCTACATTCCTCTCACGATGGGAGTCTGACTCACAAAGGGAAAAAATCCTTTACTTTGCACAGAAATCCTCCATAGCCACGAAGGTGCAAGAAACCAGCTACAAGATCCTGACGAGATGGGATAGGGTACCCACGTCCCTTCACCGTATTTTTCCACAAGTGCCTGACACATGCTGGCAATGTAATGCTGAGCCAGGTACTATGCTACACCTCTTCTGCTGGCTGCCCCAAAATTAAACAATTCTGGCGAGAGGTGGCTTGCACTATCAAACATCTGACCAATGTCAATCTAGCTGACATTGGCATGAGGTGCGGCATGCTTGCTGCACCTCATGCAATGGCCCATTAAAAATACAAGACCTCCCTCACCATCCAGCTACTAAATGCGGCCAAGGCATGTATTCCTTTGTGCTGGAAGTCTGGACCCGCCTTCGTGGTCTTTGGTTCTCTAAAATCAACGAACTTAGGGACATGGAGGACCTTACAGCCACCTTCCACCTTCGGGAGGAGTCCTTTCGTGACACATGGAGACCATGACAAGACTTCATCTTCACAGATTTATTATCTGCATGTGGTCTCGCAACCACAGCTGATTTTTCTCTCTGGCTTTTGCAAGGCTCTGGGTGAGGGAATCTGCCTCGCTGGTTCTCTCTGGCTCTTCATGTCCTTCTTCTCTTTTGTCTTCTGTCCTACTCCTCCTTGTTAGCCCCTCCCTTCTATCTGTTTTCCATACTCTACCCCATCCAGTCGACATGATTTGTAACAATGATCCAGTCTAGCGGTTCTAAGGGGCCATGACTTTCTCAAGGTCTTTCCATCACCACGGACCGCTACTCATACTGAGTGACACGGTTATTAACTATGCTAGATCCTGTTTCCTCCCTTGCGCTAAGAATCCTAGTTGAAACGTGCGCCCAAGGAATCATTGGTATGCATGATGATGTTGTGCCCACAAGACTGAGGCACTGACAAGCCATCAAACAGAGCTATCTGTCCTCAGAATTCTCTTCCTGATTTTCACCGCTTTCTCTGATGTAAACAAAACAGAGGGAACAGCAGAGCACCCCCAGGTACACTAACTGTTGAGTTGGAGAAAGAAAAGAAAGGGGGAGAGTGAAGAAAGGCTTCTCTTTCACCCTTGTTTTTTTTTTTTTTTTTTTTTTTTTTTTTGGGAGTTGCTAATCCAGCCATCTCTCTGCAGAGTATATACAAGGATCTCTTGGTGCGACAGCAATTGTTCCAGTCCTCCTTGATAGGACATCCAGGTAGTGGCGATCTGGAGACCCTGTTCTTTGAGTGGAGCTGACACGGCACTGAGACCCTAGCAAACATTCTCAGAGATATTTATAGGCCAAAAGGTAGGCTGTTCAAGTGGAGATGTGTTTAACCGATCACCAAACTTATTTTGGAAGGAAAAGAAAACGTGGGAAGTGAGGATAGGCATCCTGATGATCCAGCAGTAGCATCCAGCCGTCTGGTTGTACTTTTTGAATGGACTCCATCTTAAAGAACTCTAAGAGGGCCAAAAAGGTTCAACCTCTTCTGAACTGGACAGTAGCCACTGTCCCCTGCAAACTACAAACAGGGTTGAGTATAAAACCTGCACTTCTTCTTCTTTTTCCTGTGAATGGGACCGGGACAACGACCTCCTGAGTGTGAAGTGTCTAAGTATTGTAGCAGCCCACCCGCATTTGTGGTGGATTCGGCAGCTCCATGGGAGAGAAATGGTCTGGAGGAGGAGCAGTGAGGAATCTCACGAAGTGACCATGAGTGCCTGATACCTTCCTCCAAGTATCTGTACATCGTACTGTCCAGAAACCTGGGTATGTGCTCGTCAAAAGGGTTAGTGGGTACCTGCGTTATACCCAAGGATTTTTACTTATGGGCCTTGTGAAAGTTTGCCACCTAGAGGAGCAGAACCTGCCGGTCTTAGGTCCGTTCTGCAATAAAGTTCACCGACAAATTCGTTTTGGCTAGGGTTTAAATGATATCAGCTTGATGGATTTCCTCTCCAACTGCTGTCTATCTCACAGGAACCAGAAATCTAAAGCACTAGTCACCGTGGTAAGGGCAACTTCCGAATGGCAGACCCCTGTCTCTCGCCTCATTACTAGGCTACAGTTGCATTTACTGTGGGCATGGATTTCAGTGATGCTATATCCGGTCTCTGACGTATAAAACTTGTATAGGCCATCAAATGAGAAACTCTCTTCGGCCTTTGCCATTTTTTATATCGTGACTGCAACATTGTGGCGGATAGATCGGACACTTTTGGTGAGATTTTGGGACCATTCACATTTATACAGCGATCAGTGCAATTAAAAATGCATTAATTACTGTGTAAATATGACTGGCAGTGAAGGGGTTAACCACTAGGTGGCACTATAGGGGTTAAGTGTGTCCTAGGGAGTGTTTCTAACTGTGGGGGGAGGGGCTATGTGTGACACGACACTGATCACCGCTCCCGATTACAGGGAGCAGTGATCAGTGTCACTACGCAGAACGGAGAAATGCTTGTTTTACATCAGCATTTCCCCATTCTTCCTCTCCGTGAGATGATCGCGGGTATCCCCATAGACATCGAGTCCGCGAGACATGCGATCACACTCACGGAGGTCGCAGCAGGTGCGCCGCAGGCGGCGTGTGCGCGCACACTAACCGCTTCTTAAGGGGCAAAGTACAGGTACGTTAATCTGCCTGTACGTGTCCTTCTGCCGGCGTGAGCCGGTCAGCAAGCGGTTGAAAAAGTTGCTTCTACAGTAGTTTTGTGTTCTACCTGTAGAAGCAGTTCAATGTTCTCCTATAAGTCCATGCACATTAGGACGCTGAGAGGCATATTTTAAGTTTAACGTTTAGAGGCAGAAAAAAAACCCTGGTTTGTGTTTCTGATTGGAGCTTGGAGGCAGAAAAAATGTAAAACTCCTAAATTTGTCTAAACTTTGTACAAAAAAATGCTCTATATGAGCGTTTTTTTTACTCCAAAGAGAACAGACATTTTTTTTAAGACCAGTGTGCATGGAGCCTTAATCTGTGCTGTTTTCGGTTCCCAGCCGGTGGTCACTGCAGCACCAACAGCTATTGCCAGGAATGCGTGTGTTTGAATATTTTTCTTCAATCGCAAGCATTGCGCATAGTTTGGGGCAGTTGCAGTGTGACCATATTAGTTTGAACGGCTCACATTTGGCAGATATTAGTGCCTGCGAAATGCAATGAGGTATTCCTGCTGCGGTATGTGTACACCCTGGCTGCTGCCTGTGCAGCCAAAGGGGAGTGGTCGAGGGGCGGTAGAAACACATCTCAACCATGTGGTATCACCCCAAAACTGCTAGTGTAAACTGAAGGAATTCATTCCAAACTGGAACAACATTTTGTGTATGCAGAATGCCAGTTATACACACCTCAAAGACAGGATAAAAGATTCTGGCCGCATTCAGACCATTATGCTGTTGTACTGCATCTGCGGAAGTTTGAATCTAAATCTGCATCGTGTTAAAGTGGGACCAAACTCCTCTCCTTTACAGCAAAGGAAGCTGCCATCTTAGCCTCTGTTTGATCTGCAGTTGCCATGATGCTGTACACATGATCAGTTCTGATACCCCCTAGTTGATGGCTTGCCAGTTCTGTTTGGAGCACAAGGAACTGTTAAGCCGCGTACACACGGTCGGACTTTTCGTCTACAAAAGTCCAACGGACGCTGACGGACTAAAGCTGGCTGGTAATCCGATCGTGTGTGGGCTTCTCCGGACTTTCAACTGACTTTTTTAGCCTCAAATCCGACGTACTTTAGATTTGAAACATGCTTCAAATCTTTCCGACGGACTCGAGTCCGGTCGAAAAATCCGCTCGTCTGTATGCTAGTCCGACGGACAAAAACCCACGCTAGGGCAGCTATTGGCTACTGGCTATGAACTTCCTTATTTTAGTCGGGTGTACGTCATCACGTAAGAATTCGACGGACTTTTGTGTGATCGTGTGTAGGCAAGTCTGTTCGTTAGAAAGTCCGCCGCAAGTCCGTCGAAAGTCCGCCAAAAGTCCGTCGAAAGTCTGTCGGACAGGCTGTCGGACTTTTGTAGCTGAAAAGTCCGACCGTGTGTACGCGGCATTACAGTTATCCATGCCGTTTGCTAAACCATTAAATCAATGGGTTTCTTTTCCTTTCACTTGAGCTCTGTTGTGCTGTTCATGTCATACATGTGCGGTGGTGTGTGTTCCAGAAAAAATATGGCCTGGCTGCATTTTTAAAGTAGTAGAAGTATAGCGGTCAATGTTTCCCAAAACCAGTTACATTCATGGCATGCTGCGAATGAAAACCATACAATTGCCATACGTATTGTCAGGGCTGGGCTCAGCCCCTCCTTCTCTGAGTTGGTCGCTCAGCTGTCGGCTAATTGCCAGCTCCCATCTCTCTCCACAGATACCCAGCTGTTGTTGATTCTGCTCGTCAGTCCTGCCTACTTAAAGTCGTCCTGCTCACTTGATCTCTGCCTTCGCCTTTGTCAACATCACAGAGACTTTCTCCTGCGTTCCTGTTGAAGACTTGCTCAGGCTGACATTCCTTCTGGCTCCTGATCCTGCTTGCTGTACTACTACGTTTATCTCTGGCTTTTTGACATTTGCTAGGCTGACTACCCAATCCAGTTATGGAACTCTGGCTTGTTTTAACTACGCTTACTCTGTTTACCTTATTATATTTATTATTAAAAAAGTGTGATTTAACTATACTTCTGTCTCGGTGTGATTCATGGTTCCTGATAGTAGACGAAGGCCATGAATTCAGAAGATACAGTTAATCCACTTGTTGGTAATATTTTTTTCCAGATTGGATAAGCAAGATCACCGCATGGATCAGTTTGCTATATCGTTCCAAACGCTCCTGAGTCGCACGGGTCACCCGGAAACTCCCACTGTGGCTGCTCCAGTACAACCTGAGTTGTAGGCCATTCTTGCTGCTGCGCCAGTCTCTGTGCAGGCACCCACCTCGAGTATTACCTCAATAAGAGGTATGTCTGGTTCCGCTCCACTTCCCCAGCGTTTTGGGGGCGATCCAGTTCAATGCAAAGGCTTTCTCAACCAGGTTGAGATTTACTTTGAGATGCTGCCCCAGGCGTTTCCCACGGACAGAAGCAAAGTTGGTTTTGTGATATCTTTGCTTTCTGAGGGAGCATTTGACGTTCCCGCATGCTCCGCTTCTGCTGCCAAGTGCCTCCTGTCCATCAGAGTATGAGAACTGTTGCCGACTACGCCATTGAATTCCGTACTCTGGCAGCAGAGGTTGCTTGGAACAATGAGGCCCTCGTGGCTGCTTTTTCTCATGGTCTCTCGGATTCCATCAAGGATGAGATAGCAGCCCGAGCTATACCCACTGAGTTGGAGAGGTTGATCACATTTTGCCATCCTCATTGACTCCAGACTCGGAGAAAGACTCTTTTAAGGAGTGCTTGCGGAAGCCTCCTGTACATTTGCCTCCAAGCTTTGCAGTCCCACCTGTGTCTCCCTCACCTCCCATGCCTCCTGGTACCGAGTCGGTCAGTGAAGATGAACCCATGCACTTGGGCTTCACGCGTCTCTCTGCGGATGAGAGAGCCTTTAGGAGGAGGGAGAGATTATGCCTTTTATTGTGGCCAGGCAGGTCACTTTTTGAAGTCTTGTCCTACCTGTCCAGGGAATGCCTGAACCTTGAGGTCCTGTCATGGACAGACCTTAGGTGGCGTTGTTTCATCCCCAGTTATCCAGAAGGATAAGCCCCTGGTTTCTGTCACCCTTTTTTTGGGCTGAGTCATCCATCGAGATACCGGCTCTAATCGACTCTGAGGCTGCAAGCCTGTTCATTGATGCTGCCTTTGTATCGCAGCACTCGATTCCGCTGCAGCTGCGTGACACTCCACTTGCCTTTGAGGTTCTTGATGGGAGACCTCTACAGCCTGCCCATATGACTCATGAGACGGTTCCGTTCTCCAAGGCCGTAGGGGCTCTTCACCATGAGATAATCCAATTCCAACTTATTTCCTCCCCTAGATTTCCACTGGTTATAGGTTATCCTTGGTTACAGATTCACAACCCCTCTTTTGATTGGCTCCGTGCTGAGGTTCTCTCCTGGTCACCACAATGCAGTGAGACATGCTTCCAGAAGGTAGCCAAGGTCCTGTGCACCTCTTCACTCTCCTCCCTGCCCGAGGAGTACTGCGATTTTAGCGATGTCTTTGACAAAGGTCAAGCTGGTAGTTTGTCTCCACACTGGCCTTATGATTGCACAATTGACCTTCAACCTGGTGCCATACCACCTCGTTGCCGGGTTTACCCTTTCTTGGTCTTGAAGGATAAGGCCATGGAGGAGTATTTTGCAGACGCACTTTCTCGACGTTTCATCTGCAAATCCTCGTCTCCTGCTGGTGCTGGTTTCTTCTTCTTTGTGAAGAAGAAGAGCGGTGAACTGAGACTTTGTATTGATTATAGGGGTCTCAATCGTTTCACGATTAAGAATGCCTACCCGATTCCATTGATTACAGTTATTTGACCGCCTTAAGGGAGCAACGGTTTGAATTGAATTTGACGAGTGGAAAACTGCGTTTAATACCAGAACAGGCCATTATGAGTACCTCGTAATGCCTTTTGGCATTTGTAACGCCCTGGCAGTTTTCCAGGAATTTATTAATGATGTCCTCCGAGATTTGTTGCAGTTATGTGTGGTGGTTTTTCTTGATGATATCCTCATATTATCCAAGTACCTGGAGAGCCACCACACAGATGTCTGTCGTGTGCTTCAAAAACTAAGAGAAAACAATCTATTGTAAACTGGAGAAGTGCGAGTTCCATCGTGAACAGGTTAAATTCCTGTAATATTTTTTTCGATGGACCCAGGGAAACTTTTGGCAGTGATACAGTGGTCCCGACCCGTGGGTTTACGTCCTCTGCAGCGTTTCCTGGGCTTTGCCAACTATTATCGGAAGTTTATTTGTAACTTCTCGTCTCTGGTCAAGCCCCTGACTGATATGACCAGAAAGGATGGTAACCCACAGAGTTGGTCTCTGGAGTCAATTAAGGCCTTTGAGAGTCTCAAGGCTGCCTTTGTTTCTACTCCTGTGTTGGCAAATCCTGATCCTACGTTGCCTTTTATCCTAGAAGTTAATGCTTCTGAGACTGGAGTTGGCGCCCTTCTGTCTCAACGTCCTAACTCTGAGAGCGCTATGCATCCGTGTGGCTACTTTTCCAAGAAATTGTCACCTGCAGAGTGCAATTATGAGATTGGTGACAGAGAGCTGTTGGCGATTATTTTAGCCCTGAAAGAATGGAGACATCTCCTTGAAGGTACCACCGTGCTGGTTCTCATTCTTACTGACCATAGGAATCTCACATTCTTGTCTGAGGCTAAGCGCCTCTCTCCCAGAAGGGCGTGATGGTCTCTTTTCTTGTCAAGTTTTAATTACATTGTCTCATTCTTACCCGGTACTAAGAATGTAAGGGCTGGCGCCTTGTCACAACAATTTTCCTCCACTTCCAAATTGGAGTCGGTTCCTGTTCCTGTGATTTATTCTGATCGTATTCTGGCTATGGTTCGCACCAGTCTTGCTTCTCTTTTGGGTGACAAAATTCTTGCTGCTCAGGTTCATGTTCCTTCTGAGAAACCTTGTGACCGCTGCTTTGTCCCAGAGAATCTCCGTACTGCCGTGCTCCAGACTTACCATTCTCCCAAGGCAGCTGGCCACCCTTGGAAGAATCAACTCGTTTGGGCCATTTCCCAACAATTCTGGTGGCCTAGTCTACGTGCTGATGTAACTGCTTTCGTAGCTGCCTGTTCCGTGTGTGCTCAGAGTAAGACACCTTCCAGTGGGCCTCCTACAGCCCATACCCAATGGAGAGAGGCCCTGGACCCACCTGTCTATAGATTTCATTGTGGAGTTACCTAACTCCCAAGGCAACACTGTTATCCTTATGGTGGTTGACCGGTTTTCAAAGATGTGTCATTATATACCACTTAAGAAGTTGCCCACTTCTAAGGAACTGGCTTCCATTTTTACTCGGGAGATCTTTCGCTTACATGGGCTACCCAAGGTGATTGTCTTGGACAGGGGTAGTCAGTTTGTCTCCCGTTTCTGGCGAGCCTTTTTTGCACAGTTGGGAATTCAGCTTGCTTTCTCCTCTACGTATCACCCGCAATCAGTCCTTGGAACAATTCTTGCGTTGCTATATTTATGACCATCATAACAACTGGTCTGACCTATTACCGTGGGCAGAGTTTGCTCACAACAGTGCCTTGAATTCTGTTTCCTGATTGTCCCCGTTTATGGCGAATTATGGTTTCTAACCTTCCATGTTGCCTGACTCGTTTGTTCTGCAGAGTATTCCTGCGTTAGAGGAGCATCTCCGTGGTCTTCGTTCCACTTGGGCACAAGTTCAAGAGGCTTTGCAACATGCTAATGATAGGTACAGACTCCATGCTGACCGCAGACGCCTGCCTTCACCTTCCTACCAGGTTGGGGACAGAGTCTGGCTGTTGTCTCGCAACCTCCGACTTCGTGCTCCTTCTTTGAAGTTCGCACCTCGGTTTATTGGGCCTTTCCCTATCCTTAGCAGGATTAACCCAGTGGCTTACGCCTTGGACCTTATTCCTAGTATGCAGATCTCAAATGTGTTTCATGTCCCAATATTGAAACCTTTGGTCTGCAATCGCTTTACCACCTCGGTGCAATGTCCTCACCCTATCCAGGTTGAGAACCATGAGGAGTATGAAGTACAATCCATTGTTGACTCCCGTAGGTGCATACAGTACCTGGTGCATTGGAAGGGGTACAGTCCGGAGGAATGCTCTTGGGTCTCATCCTCGGACGTATATGCCCCTGTCCTCCTCCGTGATTTTCATAGATGTTTTCCCCTCAAGCCCGGTGGTCCTCTGAGGGGGAGGGGTCGTTGAGGAAGGGGTACTGTCAGGGCTGGGCTCTGCCCTTCCTTCTCTGAGCTGGCCGCTCAGCTGTCGGCTAATTGCCAGCTCCCATCTCTCTCCACAGATACCCAGCTGTTGTTGTTTCTGCTCGTCAGTCATGCCTAGTTAAAGTCGTCCAGCTCACTTGATCTCTGCCTTCACCTTTGTCAACATCAGAGACTTTCTCCTGCATTCCTATTGAAGACTTGCTCGGCTGATGTTCCTTCTGGCTCCTGATCCTGCTTGCTGTACTACTACGTTTATCTCTGGCTCTCTGACATTTGCTTGGCTGATTACCCGATCCGGTTACTAAACTCTGGCTTGTTTTGACTACGCTTACTCTGTTTACCTTATTATAATTATTATTAAACAAGTGTGATTTAACTATACTTCTGTCTCGGTCTGATTCATGGTTCCTGATACTGATCACGTAGGGGTAAGCTAAGGTATGTTCTGATCCTGGTTTGAGCCTACCAGGAAGCTGGCACTTTACTGAGCTGTGGCATTCCAAGTCCCACAGCCGCAATCATACATGCTCGTTGTATATATGCTTTTTTTGGCGTGGGAAAAGCCCTGGCTGCAGATGATTGACCCAGGCTTGGTGACAGGCTCATTGAAGTCTGTGTGGACTAGGAACTCCTAAATGGCTTGTGTCATAACTGATCACTTTTGTAGCACCATGGTGTTTGTGGGTCAGACAGAGGATAAGCTTCCTTGGCTGCTTTTTGGCTACAATTGAATTTTTCTTTTCTATAGAGCACCAGTGACATAACTTGCATGTAATGAAGTGTTGCTGGCTGCTACATAGTGTAGAAATCCTCCTGCTGCTGGGCCCTCCTCACAATGCTGATCTTTCGGCACTGCTAGGGATTAACATCAGCTGCTGCGAGTGTGAAAGAGTTGTCGTTTGCCTGACCCTTCCATTTATAAAACTTGAAAAATGCGTTGACAGAGTACAAAGCGTTCTGTGAATGGAGGATGGCCAGATGAATGACAACATCCCCCTCCAATAACCGAACACTTTGCATTCTGGGAAACAATACTACGATTTCTGTGAATTTAAGGGGCAAGCGAGTGACGCAACACTTTTAAACTCTGGTGTTTTTTTTTTTAACCCTGTATCGCTGTGAGGAGGAAACATTGGCATGAATTTATGGGTCTGTTTTGCGAACAGGCAGGTATAGTTCTGCACCAAAATACGACCAAATGGCACCTATTTTCTTTCTTATGCAACTGCAATCATCTTTTAACAGCTTGTTTACCTTTTAGGCTGGATTCACATATGTCAAAATTGGATTTGGGTTTCCCTGCATCCAATTCGCATTACAGGCAAGTGTGCCCAGCTTGCATTGGAGCTGGTTCACAGAGGTCTGGGGCGGCTGCGGTCCGCTTTCCAAAAGTGTCCTGTGTGTGTTTGGTTCCGAATTCAGGCAAAATTCGGACCTGATTTGCACCTGAACCAGTGTACAGGGATTCACCGGACCCCATGCTGTGAACTGTGGCCGCACATATGTGAACCCAGCCTTACATCTATTACAGAACTAAAGAGTGCTAAGTAGTATTTTAAACAGGTGCAGATATTCTAATTTATTATGCAAATTGTATACAGATTTTAGATCTGTCCCCAACTTGCAATATATAATATAAGATTCTACAGATTAGCCATCACAATAAGATGATATTGATAAATGTCCTCTTTTCTGTTGAATTAAAGCATGCATTTTATGTGCATTGAGGTTAATTTTGAATGGGCTGACAGTGCACCTCGATGCACAAGAAAAATGTACCTGCACCATCTTGGAGACAAAAAGGTAGCTTCCATCAAAGCTTTTACCAAAGGTATTTAGCCTGAGAGATTACATTTCCCAAAAGATAATATAAAGCAATATAAAAAGGTCTATGTTTGTACCCATACACAAAGTTTGTTGTATGAAGTGACATGAGCATTTTTTTTTTTTTTGCTTTTACACACTGTAATGTAATGTGCTAAGAACATCGTATACCTTATGCATCATACTAGTAAATACCTACAGCAGATGCTGAATTTTTGGAAACTTTTAGATGCTTCTATATTATCTTTTCTTAGCACTCACAGTAGAGAACAAAGTCAGCGCGAGGCCGGGTTCACACTGCTTTGACACAAATTTTGTACGACTTCTGATACGACTGTGCCCTGCAACTTCATGTCTGACTTCCAAGCGATATATATATTTTCTTTCTCATACATCACGGGACACAGAGCCTCAGTAATTACTGATGGGTTATAGGGTATCACTAGGTGATTGGACACTGGTCACACCCTAGACAGGAAGTTCAACCCCCTATATAACCCCTCCCCTTCCTGGGGGTTGCCTCCGTTTTTTCGCCAGTGTCTTAGGTGTTGGTCACGAATAAGATGTGCTGTGCTAAGCTTCAAAGGAATATTCTATACTGGGGCAAGCCATGCAACCGGATCCATTCAAAGTGCTTTTTCAGGCCAAATTGGATGGTACCCGGGCCTCGTGTCCGAAGAAACGAGGTTTTACCTGTAATGCTTCTCTTTTTAGAGAGCTGGACTCCGGGATCCAGTATTTGTTTTTTTCAGCCACATCCCTGGCAGGGTCCTTTACGGCCCCAGAAATGCGGATCCTCCTATTCTAGGGGGCCCCTGTCTCTGAAGGTTTTTCCAAACGGAGCCCACCATGAGAGGTGAAGATTGGGTCTGTATAACAGAACCCTGCAGCTGGATAAGGTAAGGGAGACTCCTCAGAATTTTTTAATTCTAGTAGGTTTCTCCTTTAAGTAAATGTATGCTATGCCTATTGTCGCCACCGGGGGCTACCAAGAGCACATACCTTTCATGCTTGTTCTGTCTGTCTCAGTGTCCACGCTGTACGATCCTCCAGCCGAGCTCCAGGTAGGATGGGATGGGGGGCTCTTTCCTTAGGGATACCTCCCCCCGAGATTAGGGGGGCCGGGGTGGCCTGAACTAAATGGAGGCGCAGTGTCCGCCTAACAGACAGCCAGAACACTTCACTCGGCGCTGTGCTACACAGGTCTGACAGGCGGGTGTGGGGGTGGGAGGAACACAGAGGGCCGCTCTGCCTCCTTCCGTGTCAGACATAGCCGCTCCGGTCCTGTAGCTCCTGACAGAGGGGGAAACAGGGCGAACTGACTCTTTAGCATGTGCAGCCCACAGCTGTGCTTCTCCCGTCATAGCATGGCTGCTTAGGAGAGCAAGGGGGAGGGGGTCGGTCGGCTGCACCCTCTACTCCGGGAAAACTGCAGGCAGCGCGCGGCTCAAAGGGCAGCTGCTTTGGGCCCCCCCAACAATGAATGGGCCCTGGGCAGCTGCCCCATCTGGGGCCGTCTGGGGGGCGCTCTCACGCCCCTCAGATGGCCAGGAAGCCCAGGATGTCAAGACGCCCGCCCAGAATGGGAGATACCTCCTGCGGACGTCATATGTACATGGGGGGATGTGAAGTGGTTAAAACTGAAAAATGTCCCCTGTTGTAGCTCCATCGTGTCTTCTTTCTTCGGTTCCTCCACTGATGTGTTCTTCCTCCAGTCTTTTTCCTCTGGTGATGTGTTCTTTCTCTGGTCTTCTCTCCTACTGCTGTCTTCTCCACTGCCGACCCGTTGTCTGCCAGCTCTTATATAGTCATGGGGCCTGGCCATCAGGTGATGTCACATTGAGACTCCACCCCTTGTGACGTCACGTGAAGCACTGGAAATCAGAGCACATGTCAGACCAGTGTGAAGCGGCCCTCAAACAAGCCATTATCAGTTAAACAGATCACTAGTAATGCATTTTCTCTCCTCACATGTATGTGGCTACATGTGGAGCTTACTTACACTAGTTTGTTTTATATGTTTCAGTATAAATAAAGCTGTGTTGGCCTGTGCACTAGGACATGTGTCTGGGAAGGAAATGTGCAGTATGACTGGTTTGGGTTTACCAGCAATGCATCATATCATGCTGCTTTGTATTTTTATTTATTTATTTATTTATTTTTGGATGCTGCGGTGTGGTGTTTTAACTCTCAAAAGATTTATTTTGCTGTTCAGCCAGTCATGTCATTTTTACACCCCTCCCAAACTACAAAACCAAACAATTATTCCCTGGTTTAACAATTTTAACTTTGATTTTTATATGTCACTTTTTGGCTTCCAACCTGCTCACATGACAATAAATTAGTAATAATGAACTGTAAAGCCAGTGTAGTCTAGTGACTAATTGTGTGTATTATAAGAATGGCTGACTAGTATGTACTGTGTGTGTCATATCGCTGCTTTTATGGATCTGAAATAAAGAAGTGTTTATAGTTTCTGGAAGTGCCGCCAGCTTCTCTTTCTCTTTATAGGAATGGCTGGCCAGCATTATTTGGCAGGTGAAACCGTAAACCTATACAGTATTTAACTGTTTTCTCGGAGTTGGCCTACAGCATCTCCATATGTCGTAGCATAGTGAGCATGTGAAATGTTTGTTTTCAACATGAGGCTCTTGGGTCGCAATGTAAATGAAACTGTGCCCAAACATACCCCAAAAACATGCATACATACCACTTTTTTTTTTTTTTTTTTTTATTGATGGTGGTGGGCAGTCCTTGGTGCTGCAAAGAATTTAGCTCACATTATAACTGTTAGCCAAGGCCAACTTGATGATGTGGCCCAAGGGTGTGGCCATAACGGCCTGGGCCCATGGAAAGTGACTTGAATGATGCTTGGTGACATCCAGCCAAGAAAAGGGAGTAGAATGAAGGTAGTGCTGGAGTTTGGAAAGGGTGAATAGTGCTTTGGAAATTCTTGTGTACTACTTTTTTTTTTTTTTTCTTTTTCTTAGTTATCTTCGCTTTGGAAAGATCTCCTCTTTCCTCCTGATCACTGTCTTTGGGATAACAATTTAAAACAGTTGCAAAGGCATTTTTTTTTTAAAAATAATAAATATGTTATACTTTCCTGATCTGTGCAACACACAGCGTAGCGGAACCATTCCCCCCAGCTCCCTCCTCACTGCACTTGATTGACAGCAGCAGGAGCCAATGGTTCCCATTGTTGCCTTTGTGCCCTGTGAGAAGAGGGAGATAAAGCAGTGCTGCTGTAGACCAGCACAATGCTGGATCAAAAGAGCCATGTAAATGTTTAAGGGGGGCTGTGGGGAGATGATTTTGGAAGGTGTTTTTTTTTTTAATTTAATTTTTTTAACCTCAATGTAGAGAATGCACTAAGGTGAAAAAACCTTATGCCCTTAAGTGGTTTTAAAGCTATAACATTTTCTAACTTTAAGCCATTCCATGCCTTAGCCCTCATTCACATTTAATGCAGTTTTGAAATCGCGTAACTTCATCTGAAATCGCATAATTTCAAAGCCGCATGTCAGTGCAACTTCAGGTGCAACTTGGAAGACATCTGTGCAGCTTTATGTCTTCGAGTCGCACCCGAAATCACCAAAAGTAGTGCAGGAACTACTTTTTCAAATTGATGTGGCACTGTAAAAGTCAGTGTCGCACCGACTTGAACAGTGCCATTGCTGACCATAGGGTGCGACTTGTCATGGGACTTTGACCTGTCAAATCGCGTGACATGTTGCTCTGTTGTGAACGGGGACTTAAGGTAAAAAATTGCTCAGTAGCAGTTTCACCCCCTGCTCGCCTCCTAAATACTTACCTGAGTCCTCACTTAATCTAGAACTGTGTCTTTCTGTAGTGGCGCTCTCTCCTCTCCCTGCATTCACTAGACATTAGGGCAGCGCTGCTGTCAAATCCTGTAAGCGGGGTGTGGGATCGAGCTGCGCTGTGTGTGTTTATGGATGCACACAGCCTGGCTCAGGAGCAAGCCGCACCTCTGCCCCCATAGCAAGCAACTGGGCATAGGAGCAGACACAGAAGAGGAGGAGCAGAGAGCACTGGTGGGGAACCACAGAAGAGGCGGTTTGAAGCCCCTTTGTGTGATACAATTACACAGAGCAGGTAAGTATAACATGTTTGTTTATTTTTATGTAAAATAAATGTGTCCTTTAGAAACATTTAGGGGAAATCTCTCAAATAAATAAATAAACAACTTGACAGGGGTCTTAGCCATTACCTACTCTTTATGCCAAACATTTTTTTTTGTTTTGCTTCACATACAGCTTAATATATTAAAGCGGAGCTCCACCTTAGAAAAATTATTAAAAGCCAGCAGCTACAAATACTGCAGCTACTGACTTTTAATAAATGGACACTTACCTGTCCCAGGGTCCAGCGATGTCGGAAGCTGATCGATCGCTCGTCTCTCAGCTGCCCCCGCCGCCATCCTCGGTCAGGAAATCAGGAAGTGAAGCGTTGTGGCTTCACTGCCCGGTTCTCTACTGCACATGCGCGAGTTCACTGGTCCCCATTGTGTTCTGGGAACTGTGTGTTTCCCAGAACACGACGGGGGGCAGGGTGCGGGTATCTGCGGCTATTCTGAGGCTATCTATGCCCGGAAGTGGGTGCAGATACCTGTATTAGGTATCTGCACCCCCCCTCCCCCCTGAAAGGTGCCAATTGTGGCACCAGGGGGGGGGGGGCGATGAGAGGAAGTTCCACTTTTGGGTGGAACTCCGCTTTATGAACTAGCCGATGCTTGATCCCCTTTAACCTAATCCTCCTCCTCACCTTAATTGCTATGATAACTGCACTCCCCACCCCCCCCCCCCCTGTAAGATACCATAATATTGAATAGTTTATCTGCACTGAATGCGTCCTACACAAACAGCATGCAGTGGAGCTGTGATCTCTATATTTTTTTAATTACCGGTAGATGATTTTTTTTTTTTTTAGATTTTCCAGTTTACAACAAAACTCAAAAAACACCAATCAACCCCACAAAGCAACAAGACAAAAAAGTCAGTCAGCATCTCTACTGCTCTGCTCCTCCATGCTCATTGGAGCGCTGAGCTGTGGAGGGACGGGGAGCGCCTGTCTCGACGGCTCACTGAGAGGCTAAGACTGCCATCAGTCTAGGCAGTTGGCAGATGCAGACTTCCTAAGTCGGGATGACACGCTGCCTAGACTTATCCTGGTGACATCAATGGAGAGTGGACTCCAGACCGCTCTCCGCTGAAAAAGGGTCACAGGAGTGCAAAACGAATTGCACTCTTTTGACCCTTAGAAGAAGCCCAGCCTAAAAAGCTCAGGATGGACTTCTCCTTTTAGTCCATCTTTTTAACTTCCCATCTATTAAATCTTCTGCCCTTGTTTTAACTTTGGATAGTAAAACATTTTTTTTCTGCCAGTAAATACCTTCTACAGCCCACTTCCTGTTTCTTGTGTGGTCATTAGCCTAGGCTTTTGACATTGTGCACAGAACTCTCACTGTCGTGAGAGTTTGCCAGGAAGTGGGGGGGGGGGGGGTGAGTCACAAGAGGGCTAATGAGAGCTGGAGGTGTGCCTCTGTGTCTGTGTAAATCCAGGAAGTGAACTGGCAGCAGTTTCAGCTGCCCACAGTTAAAATGGATGCAGCCAGACTTGGTGGAGTGAGATTTCTGCAGTATATTTGACAAGTACAGAATCGCAGTATATATAAAATAATATGAAAAGTGGTTGGAGGGAAACTCCAGAATGGCAAAGATGTTTTTATTATAAACTATGTGTACAGCCTGCTGTTCCTCTTTAAGACCGTTTTAACATATCAAATTTGATAAGACAGTAATTACATTCTTCCTACATATAGAGCTAACCTATGTAATCCGTTAAATTGCTACTCCTTCGAGATATGTCTGTCTGATCTATCTATCTATCTATCTATCTATCTATCTATCTATCTATCTATCTATCTATCTATCTATCTATCTATCTATCTATCTATCTATCTATCTATCTATCTATCTATCTATCTATCATTACACATGTATCTCCCTCCGGGGGTCTATCTCGTTGTTGACTTCCTCAGCATCATTGGTGTGCTCAATATATTGCTCAGATAAGTTGGAGTCTACATACCAGGACCAAATTTTCAAAACCTATTTTTAGGCCCCTTTCACACTGGGGCGTCTGCGCCGTCAGCGGTAAATCGCCACTATTTTTAATGGCACTTTACAATCGTTTTTGCGGGGGGGGGGGGGGGTTGGCCGCTAGCAGGCACTTTTAACCCCCGCTAGTGGCCAAAAAAGTGTTAAAACGACCCGCAGAGCGCTGCTGCAGTGGCGCTTTGCCGGCGGTTCGGCAGCGGTGCCCTTTCAGTTCAATGGGCAGGAGAGGTGTATACGCCGCTCCTTCGCTGCTCCAAAGATGCTGCTTGCAGGAGTTTTTTTAACGTCCTGCCAGCGCATCGCCTCAGTGTGAAAGCACTCGGGCTTTCACACTGAGACTGCAGGGGAGCTGTTTTTCAGGCACTTTACAGGCGCTATTTTTAGCTCAAAAGCGCCTGAAAAACGTCTCAGTGCGAAAGGGGTCTTAGGATTTCTCTTAAGTTCATATGTCAATTCCTCCCGTCTGTGTTTTATATTGATGTAAAAGTAACCTATAATTTTTGTAATGCTAAAGAGCAGTGATTCTTTATTATTAGTTGTGGGATTTTCACTATTCTATAAAAGTGCTGAGATCTCTGTTTTGTCAGGAGTGGTAAAATAGAATGTACCCAATGGATGTTTCTAAAGATTTTTAAAACTTTCACTTGTGAAATAATTGGCTACATTGAGCGTAGTGGAATGGAGTAGAGAGGAATGTAGTGGAATTAGCAAAGTGTTGGTTTCTGTTTTCAGGCCGAAGTAAAGCAGAATCAGAAGCAGTTGGTTGAGCAGCTGACCTTGATAATGATGGGCTCACCTGGACCTCCAGTTCGTCGACTTTTGGCACATAACTTTGCTGTGGTGTATAGTTCCGGAGATATGTTTTCTGCCTATGAGACAATTGATCGTTGTAATGAACTGATTCGAAGCAAGGATGATTCTCCTAGCGGCCTTCCCAACAAGCTGTATGTATACTTTTATTGTCCTAGAGTTTTAGCTTTCACTTCTTCCTTTTTCTTTTCTTTTTTTTTCTTTTTTTTTTAAGCTTGCTTTCATCCTTTACCCCAGAGTCACTTCAGTAATATCTAATGTATCCTTTCTGTTGGACCTGTCATAATTTATCTTCATCGACACTAGATAATGAAATGAATTGCAGTAACCTGAATTTTTATTTATATTTCATTATTTAGAGCTGCAGTTGCCTGTCTTGGAGCTTTGTATCAGAAGCTGGGTCGCCTTTTGGGAAGCACATTCAGTGAAACAGTTGCCAACCTTCTGAAAGTTCTGCGCAATGCAGAGGTAAAGTAAAACATTCAACCTTCAAAATCATAGGTTATAGTTGTGACACAACAGATGGTCAGAAGTTGTGGGCGTGACACTGTGTGTGGTCAGAGGTTGTGGGCATGATGCCGTGTGTGATCACAGGTCACATTAAAAGGGAATTTACTCCAGGGATAAAACGATTATTCTGCCACTTTATAAAACTGGTTCGGCCACATCTGGAGTATTCCAGTTCTGGTCCCTAATCCTCAGAAGGGATGTGCTGGAGAAAGTCCAAAGAATGGCAACTAAATTAATATGTGTACTGGAGGACCTCACTTATGAGGAATGATTACAAGCCCTAAATTTACTCTCCCTGGAGAAGAGACACTTGAGAGGGTATATGATTGCGATGTACAAATATCTCAATGGTAATCCCAGCATAAGTATGAAACTTTTCAGTCCCAGGGAGTGTAAGAGAACACAGGGTCACACGATGAGACTGGAAGAGAATATGTTTAAACTTAGGCTGCGTAGGGGATTTTTCACTGTCAGTGTGGTAATGATGTGGCACTCTCTTCAACTATCTGTGGTGTCGGCAGGAAGTATGGATAGTTTTATAAGACTCTTCGGTGTGCATCTTAGCGAAAACAATATACAGGGATATGGGAAATTATTTTTCTACACATCTACACAGGTTGAACTGGCTGTTGTCTTTATTCAACCTTACCAACTATGTTACTATATATACATAGCATCATAAAATGATTTAATAATGTACAACACAAAGCCACACGTATAGTTTAAAAGTCCCATTTTTTTCAATGCTACTCAGCTCCTCTTTCTCAAACAATTTCTAACCTGTACTGTTATGTAGACAAACAAAGGAGCTGTTAAAGAACGCACTTGTATGCACCATTTCCTGGCCAAGTATACTATAAAATACTATACTGTCGAAGCAGGCCGAATTAGGGTATAAGGCAAAAAGGCCTCTTTAACCCTTCTAGGTTCATAACAGCCAGTATACACATGACCTGATTAAACTTCCAGGTTGCATGGGTAAATTGGTGTCAGGGGCAGTAATAATAAGCCCCATCATTGGCTGCAATACCAACTCCCAACATTAGTGTAAGTGGCCGTAATAATATCAGGCTTGGTGTCAGTACTATTCACCCCCACATTGGTGGTCATTGACAGTGAAATTTAGATATCTAAGTTTGTCTTGTCTCTGGGCAAACCTGTGTACAAACCTCCAGGAAATTTTTTATTAAAGACAAACAGCACTAGGTGGTCACACCAACTATTTACAGTAAGAATAAGATGGTGAGAAATGAATAAATAATATTGCACAGTAAATCATGATCTTGGCTACATTGCATTGTGAGATACTGACCTGGAACAAACATGCAGGGTGGAGGTTGGGATTTAGATTTCACTGGCTTTATACCGAGTACAGATGATAGACCCCATAGCCTGTACCTTTTAAAAAGGTTAGGCAATGGCAGCACCCATTATTTCATCCTTGCAGGTTCCTTTTAACTAGCCCTTGTCACTGCAATACATTTTAATTCCTTTAGCTGTTAAGAGTGTTGTGGAAATGTACATTATATACAACCTGTCAAATGGAGAGTACCTTCTCAGACCTCCACATAAGTCCTGGACCTGCATTCTGAGGTGATTCCTATGACACAGAGCCACATGGGAAACCTAGGAATACTTCTGCTTATATTGTGCTGGATCCTGCACTGATCTGAAGAGATCTGAGTAAGTTCCTTGGGAAATACTGACTACCAATTTCCAGTGCCTACAGCACACACAATAAATACTATGGAGGTACATGTGCTATGCCGGTCACAAACCAATATATTCCACTACCAAATACCTGCTTTAACCACTTCAACACTTTCACCCCCTTGCCGCCTGGACCAATTTAAATCTTCCAGTGCTGTCGCACTTTGAATGACTATTGCGCGGTGATGCAACTCTTTAACCACATAACATTTTTATATTCTCCTTTTTGTCTTCCAGGACAGCCTCTGAGACATAGGCCTGCTCCCTCTGGGACAGGAAACCAGTACACCCAAAATTGCTTAAAGGGCGGTCCTCCAGGCCTCCCCCTTCAGTTTTTTGTTTCCTGCTGGACGGGAAGGGAGCACGTTAGTAACCTAGGGGAGCTCCATGTCCCAGGACTGTCCTGAGCGAGCCTCTGACGTTACCCTCTCCCCTGCCTGCAAGCACCCCTCTCTCCAGTTAGGGAAGAGTAGGGTTGCTGGTCCCACCGCTGCCGTTTGCTCGGGGAGAGTAGGACCCCTGTGGATGTAGCGGGCCCCGCCACCTCGTATTGCTGCGCTCTGCAGCAGCAAACTTTCCCCCAAAAGCTCTATTTACCTCAACCTCCAGGGAGGGCCCTCCCGTCCGTGGCCCTCAGGCAGGTGCCTCCCGTCCGTGGCCCTCAGGCGGGCGGGTGGGCGATGCTCATCTCTGGGCTTTCCATGCTGTGAGAGGGCACCAGTACATCTGGTAGTTCCAGATATGGGCAGGGATGCGTGCGTGCGTTGGAGGTGGAGCTTCTGTGTTCCAGCCAGAGGAAGTGATGCAGAGTACTTCCGGCGGATCCGCATCATCAGCAGGCGCCGGAGACGAGGTTCTAGGTCTCCTGGGCGCAGCGACTTAGCAGAGGCTGTGCACATACCAGGGAACCACAGAGAGCACTGCAGCACAGGCGGTAGACTCTGACTCTTCAGGCACCACCGGCTTACTTGGGGGGGGGGGGGGGTCCTTGTGACCAAGAGTGCTTCCCTGGGTGGGGAACCACAGGTGACGGGCTGGGCACTTCCTAGGTTGACCCCAAGCACAGTGGTGATGAGGATCAGGGGCACACACTAATGGGCGTTTGTCTTTCTTTTTTGGCTTTCAGGTTAAAGCCCAGGACAGGACCCAGATGCAGCCTCCTAGGAGAAAGTGTGCCAATATGTGGGTCAAAGTTAGGCTCCAGTTGGGAGAAGCCACTTTGCCCTGAATGTGACGGTAGTTTGGTCAAGGATGATTCTGTGACGGCATGTCATAAGATCCTTGTATCCGTTAAGGATGAGATTGCATCCACGTTCCAATCATTTTAAAGGGATGATGGATAGGATGCAGGGTCCCTCGATGTCCCTATCCAGGGCAGTGAGTATGCCTTCCCTGGCTGAACCTAGTCAGGAAGAGGAAGGCGATAGGGAGAGGGAACCTAGGTCGCTCGCCTCCTCTCAGGCAGACTCAGCGTCTGACTCTGAGGCAGAGAAGGATTCCTCCTGGGGGTCCAGGTACAGGTTGTCACTGGATGATGTGGGGGACTTGCTCATGGCGATCTATGACGGCTTGGAGATCAGGGAGGAGTCAGTACAACTCTCAAAACACAACCTCATGTACCAAGGGTCTAGTGCGCAGAAGGCCAGGGTATTCCCCGTACATACGTCTCTTGTGGAGTCGATCTTGCTGGAGTGGGAGCAGCCGGAAAAGAGACCGTTCTTCTCAGGCAGCCTTAAGTGTAGGTTTCCTTTCGAGAAGGATGCGGCCCATCCTTGGAATAAAATTTCCAAGTTGGATGCACCGCTGGCCAAGGTCTCTAAAAAGACTGATTTAGCTTTTGATGACCTGGGGTCACTTAGGGACCCTATGGACAAAACAGGGGATGTGCTGTTAAAAAAGGCTTGGAATGCCTCATCTATTGGGTTAAAGCTGGCCCTAGCAGCTACATGCATTGCCAGAAACTTGGAGTGTTGGTTAACGCAGTTGCAGTCTCACATTTCGGCAGGCACGTTCAGGCAGCAGCTACTTTAAATCCTTTCCATTGTTATTTAAGGCTGCTGGTTTTTTGGCAGATGCCTCTGCAGAATCTGTGGCTTTAGCAGCAAGGTCAGCAGCACTGGTGAATGCCGCAAGTAGGGCTGTGTGGTTGAAAGCTTGGACCGGTGACGCAGCGTCGAAGCTTAAACTTTGTGGATTAGCTTTTTCAGGTGATCACCTGTTTGGACCTGGTCTTCAGGAGGCACTGGAGTGGAGGGTAAACATTTTTTTTCGAGGTCACGGTCAGCAAGGCTAATAGGAGAGAGATGGCCTGCCTAAAAAGCACTGGACAGGGCACAAGGGGCGAGGAAGAGGAGGAATCTTATTCAATCCTCCTCAGGCCACCACGAAGCCCCAGTGACTCCTGCGTCCCGGTGGGAGGGAGACTGGGGGGCTTCCTTACACAATGGACTGGGGCAACTCCAAGCCCGTTCCTATTAGACATAATAAAGAATGGCTACAAGTTGGAATTCAATTCAATTCCCCCTTCTAGCTTTCTGGTCACTCCGTTACCCAGAGATCGGGAAAAAGCATAGGCTCTGAGCCTTCTGTTAGGGGAGCTAGTGGATCAGCAGGTCCTCGTGTAGGTGCCTCAAAAGGAACGCTGCCAGGGGGTATATTCCCATGTGTTCGTGTTCAGAAAACCATCAGGACAATTCAGGCCAATTCTAAATCTCCGGCCTTTAAACAGGTTTTTGAAGTACATACGCTTCAGGATGGAGTCTATTTTTACAATAACAAATCTCCTATTTCCAGATTGCTACATGGCAATGATCGATCTCAGGGATGCATACCTGCATATCCCAATACGTCAAGACTTTTAGAGGTTTCTCAGACTGGCAGTCAGAGTGAATTCAGAGGTCCTTCACTTTCAGTTCCAGGCACTACCATTTGGACTAGCATCCTCTCTGAGGATTTTTATGAAGGTCTTGGCAGAGACTTTAGACCTGTTAAGAATCAAGGCCATTACTGTGATCCCCTACTTGAACGATCTGCTGTTTGTCACCCAATCTTTTCGGCAACTGGAGAAGGACTTGCAGGAAGCACAGGATTTCCTGCCGTCTCTCGGTTGGTTGATCAACCAGGACAAGTCCCAACTAATCCCAACACAGGAAGTCCGGTATTTGGGGTAGAGAATCTCCTCAATAGAGACAGAGGTCTTTCTTCCTGTGGAAAAGATTGAGAAGATTTGGTCAGGCAGTGGCACAGCTTCAGACCAATCAGGAAGCCCAGATCAGAGAGGCCATGAGGGTGATAGGTTTGATGACGTCCTATTTTCCAGCAGTCCACTGGGCAAGACTTCACCAGCGTTCACTGCAAGGTCTCATGCTACATTGCTGGGATGGCGACAAGCAGAGTTTAGACCAGTCTATGCCCCTATCAACCAAGGTCAAGAGAGCGCTACTTTGGTGGTGGGCCCATCACAATCTAGATGGGTCTTTTATGGACCAGACCATCAGCCTTAGTGATGGCGACAGACGCCGGTTCCTTTGGCTGGGATGCCCACTTGGAGGAAGCGTTGGCTCAGGGAATTGCAAGTATGCATGTGCTGTGTGATAGAAATAACTTGTTGTTATTATTTTGACAATTTTGTGCAAAAAAAAAAAAAAATTACAACTTCAAAAAACTCACCATGCCTCTTACTAAATACCTTAGAATGTCTGCTTTCTAAAAGGGGTAATTAGGGGGTATTTGTACTTTCCTGGCTTGTTAGGGCCTCAAGAAATGAGATTCAGTTCATTAGGTGTGATCAGATGTGATCATTTTTCAATGATTTGCACCATAGCTTGTAGACTCTAACTTTCACAGAGACCAAGTAATATACACTAATTTGGGTTATTTCTACTAAAGATATGTAGCAGTATACATTTTGGCCCAAATTTATGAAGAAAAATTACTTACAAAATTTTACAATAGAAGCTAAAAAAGTGTGTGTCTTTTCAAAATTGTCTCTCTTTTTTTCACTTATATTGCAAAAAATAAAAAACCCAGCGGTGATTAAATACCACCAAAAGAAAGCTCTGTTTGTGAGAAAAAAATGATAAAAATTTGGTTTGGGTACAGTGTAGCATGACTGAGTAATTGTCATTCAAAGTGTGAGAGCGCTGAAAGCTAAAAATTGGTCTGGGAAGGAAGGGTGTATAAAAGCCCTGTATTGAAGTGGTTAAAAATTAAATATTTGACCAAAATAATGTCTGTAACTTTGTCTAATAGCACCTTTGTATAAAGCTACAGCTCTGATATATGGGGATGAACCCTTCATTACTGGGTCCAGCTTGCATAAATATATTACAATGGCTTGATCATGCTGTTTGTGTAAGAACTCCAGTTTCATGTTTCAAAAAGACAACTTTTTCCTGGCAATATTATTATAAATGATAATACCCTGCGGTCATGCAAGAGATGTCCATAAATCCAAAATATTCTTCTGCTTATACCACTACACTTACAAGGAAAAGGGGCACATCATTTCACAATCCACACATTCTGCTTTGGATTTCAAAAATAAAAATAAATAAAAACAAAAGGACCAACAATCTGTATGATGGACCAGAAAGCATCAAAAACTATAAACCAACTGGCAGCAGGTGGCATCCAAATAACAACCTCATCTTAACCACTTGACGACCGGCTCACGCCGATGTACGTCGGCAAGGTGGCACGGACAGGCAGAATCACGTACATATACGTGATCTGCCTTCCGCGGGTGGGGGGTCCGATCGGACCCCCCCGGTGTCCGAGGCAGTCGGCTATTGTACAGCGGAGATGAGGGGGAGACCATCCGTTCGTGGACCCCCCTCGTGATCGCCGCCGGCCAATAGAATCATTCCTCTGCTGCTGTATGCTAAACAGCAGCAAAGGAAATTATGTCATCTCTCCTCGGCTCCGTATTTTCTGTTCCGGCGCCGAGGAGAGAAGACTGCAATGTGAGAGCACAAACACTACACACACAGTAGAACATGCCAGGCACACAAAACACCCCCCGATCACCCTCGATCACCCCTCCCCCCCCCCCCCCCCGTCACACTGACCCCAAGCAGTTTTTTTTTCTGATTACTGCATGGTGTCAGTTTGTGACAGTTACTGTGTTAGGGCAGTTACTGTTAGCCCCCTTTAGGTCTAGGGTACCCCCCTAACTCTCCCTAATAAAGTTTTAACCCCTTGATCACCCCCTGTCGCCAGTGTCGCTAAGCAATCATTTTTCTGATCGCTGTGTTAGTGTCGCTGGTGACGGTAGTTAGGGAGGTAAATATTTAGGTTCGCCGTCAGCGTTTTATAGGGACAGGGACCCCTATATACTATCTAATAAATGTTTTAACCCCTTGATTGCCCCCTAGTTAACCCTTTCACCACTGATCACCGTATAACTGTTACGGGTGACGCTGGTTAGTTCGTTTATTTTTTATAGTGTCAGGGAACCCGCCGTTTATTACCGAATAAAGGTTTAGACCCCTGATCGCCCGGTGGTGATATGCGTCGCCCCAGGCAGCGTCAGATTAGCGCCAGTACCCCTAACACCCACGCACGCACCGTACACATCCCTTAGTGGTATAGTATCTGAACGGATCAATATCTGATCCGATCAGATCTATACTAGCGTCCCCAGCAGTTTAGGGTTCCCAAAAACGCAGTGTTAGCGGGATCAGCACAGATACCTGCTAGAACCTGCGTTTTGCCCCTCTGCCCGGCCCAGCCCAGCCCACCCAAGTGCAGTATCGATCGATCACTGTCACTTACAAAACACTAAACACATCACTGCAGCGTTCGCAGAGTCAGGCCTGATCCCTGCGATCGCTAACAGTTTTTTTGGTAGCGTTTTGGTGAACTGGCAAGCACCAGCGGCCTAGTACACCCCGGTCGTAGTCAAACCAGCACTGCAGTAACACTTGGTGACTTGGCGAGTCCCATAAGTGCAGTTCAAGCTGGTGAGGTGGCAAGCACAAGTAGTGTCCCGCTGCCACCAAGAAGAAGACAAACAGGCCCGTCGTGCCCATAGTGCCCTTCCTGCTGCATTCGCCAATCCTAATCCTTCTGCAGCGCCCGTACTTCCCCCATTCACATCCCCAACCAAATGCAGTCGGCTGCATGAGAGGCATTTTCTTTATGTCCTCCCGAGTACCCCTACCCAACGAACCCCCCCAAAAAAGATGTTGTGTCTGCAGCAAGCGCGGATATAGGCGTGACACCCGCTATTATTGTCCCTCCTGTCCTGACAATCCTGGTTTTTGCATTGGTGAATGTTTTGAACACTACCATTCACTAGTTGAGTATTAGCGTAGGGTACAGCATTGCACAGACTAGGCACACTTTCACAGGGTCTCCCAAGATGCCATCGCATTTTGAGAGACCCGAACCTGGAACCGGTTACAGTTATAAAAGTTAGTTACAAAAAAAGTGTAAAAAAAAAAAAATATAAAAAAAAAAAAAAATAGTTGTCGTTTTATTGTTCTCTCTCTCTCTTTTCTCTCTCTCTATTGTTCTGCTCTTTTTTACTGTATTCTATTCTGCAATGTTTTATTGTTATTATGTTTTTCATGTTTGCTTTTCAGGTATGCAATTATTTTTTATACTTTACCATTTACTTTGTTTTATTGTTAACCATTTTTTTGTCTTCAGGTACGCCATTCACGACGTTGAGTGGTTATACCAGAATGATGCCTGCAGGTTTAGGTATCATCTTGGTATCATTCTTTTCAGCCAGCGGTCCGCTTTCATGTAAAAGCAATTCCAGCGGCTAATTAGCCTCTAGACTGCTTTTACAAGCCGTGGGAGGGAATGCCCCCCCCCCCCCACTGTCTTCCGTGTTTTTCTCTGGCTCTCCTGTCTCAACAGGGAACCTGAGAATGCAGCCGGTGATTCAGCCAGCTGACCATAGAGCTGATCAGAGACCAGAGTGGCTCCAAACATCTCTATGGCCTAAGAAACCTGGAAGCTACGAGCATTTCATGACTTCGATTTCGCCGGATGTAAACAGCGCCATTGGGAAATTGGGAAAGCATTTTATCACACCGATCTTGGTGTGGTCAGATGCTTTGAGGGCAGAGGAGAGATCTAGAGTCTAATAGACCCCAATTTTTTTCAAAAAAGAGTACCTGTCACTACCTATTGCTATCATAGGGGATATTTACATTCCCTGAGATAACAATAAAAATGATAAAAAAAATGAAAGGAACAGTTTAAAAATAAGATAAAAAAGCAAAAAAATAATAAAGAAAAAAAAAAAAGCACCCCTGTCGCCCCCTGCTCTCGCGCTAAGGCGAACGCAAGCGGCGGTCTGTCGTGAAACGTAAAACAGCAATTGCACCATGCATGTGAGGTATCACCACGAAGGTCAGATCGAGGGCAGTAATTTTAGCAGTAGACCTCCTCTGTAAATCTAAAGTGGTAACCTGTAAAGGCTTTTAAAGGCTTTTAAAAATGTATTTATTTTGTTGCCACTGCACGTTTGTGCGCAATTGTAAAGCATGTCATGTTTGGTATCCATGTACTCGGCCTAAGATCATCTTTTTTATTTCATCAAACATTTGGGCAATATAGTGTGTTTTAGTGCATTAAAATTTAAAAAAGTGTGTTTTTTTCCCCAAAAAATGCGTTTGAAAAATCGCTGCGCAAATACTGTGTAAAAAAAAAAATGAAACACCCACCATTTTAATCTGTAGGGCATTTGCTTTAAAAAAAATATATGTTTGGGGGTTCAAAGTAATTTTCTTGAAAAAAAAAAAAAATTTTTCATGTAAACAAAAAGTGTCAGAAAGGGCTTTGTCTTCAAGTTGTTAGAAGAGTGGGTGATGTGTGACATAAGCTTCTAAATGTTGTGCATAAAATGCCAGGACAGTTCAAACCCCCCCCAAATGGCCCCATTTCGGAAAGTAGACACCCCAAGCTATTTGCTGAGAGGCATGTCGAGTCCATGGAATATTTTATATTGTGACACAAGTTGCGGGAAAGAGACAAATTTTTTTTTTTTCCCACAAAGTTGTCATTAAATGATATATTGCTCAAACATGCCATGGGAATATGTGAAATTACACCCAAAATACATTCTGCTGCTTCTCCTGAGTATGGGGATACCACATGTGTGAGACTTTTTGGGAACCTAGCCGCGCACGGGACCCCGAAAACCAAGCACTGCCTTCAGGGTTTCTATGGGCGTAAATTTTTGATATCACTCTTCACTGCCTATCACAGTTTCGGAGGCCATGGAATGCCCAGGTGGCACAAAACCCCCCAAATGACCCCATTTTGGAAAGTAGACACCCCAAGCTATTTGCTGAGAGGTATAGTGAGTATTTTGCAGACCTCACTTTTTGTCACAAAGTTTTGAAAATTGAAAAAAGAAAAAAAAAAGTTTTTTCTTGTCTTTCTTCATTTTCAAAAACAAATGAGAGCTGCAAAATACTCACCATGCCTCTCAGCAAATAGCTTGGGGTGTCTACTTTCCAAAATGGGGTCATTTAGGGGGGTTTTGTGCCACCTGGGCATTCCATGGCCTCCGAAACTGTGATAGGCAGTGAAGAGTGAAATCAAAAATTTACACCCTTAGAAATCCTGAAGGCGGTGCTTGGTTTTCGGGGCCCCGTACGCGACTAGGCTCCCAAAAAGTCCCACACATGTGGTATCCCCATACTCGGAGAAGCAGCTAAATGTATTTTGGGGTGCAATTCCACATATGCCCTTGGCCTGTGTGAGCAAAATATCATTCAGTGACAACTTTGTGCAAAAAAAAAAAATGTGTCACTTTCCCGCAACTTGTGTCAAAATATAAAATATTCCATGGACTCAACATGCCTCTCAGCAAATAGCTTGGGGTGTCTACTTTCCAAAATGGGGTCATTTGGGGGGGGGGGGGGGTTTGTTGCATCTGTGCATTTTATGGCCTTTAAAACTGTGATAGGTAGTGAGGAGTGAAATCAAAAATTTACGCCCTTAGAAATCCTGAAGGCGGTGATTGGTTTTCGGGGCCCCGTACGCAGCTAGGCTCCCAAAAAGTCCCACACATGTGGTATCCCCGTACTCAGGAGAAGCAGCTGAATGTATTTTGGGGTGCAATTCCACATAGGCCCATGGCCTGTGTGAGCAATATATCATTTAGTGACAACTTTTTGTAAATTATTATTTTTTTTTTTTTTTTGTCATTATTCAATCACTTGGGACAAAAACAAAAAATATTCAATGGGTTCAACATGCCTCTCAGCAATTTCCTTGGGGTGTCTACTTTCCAAAATGGGGTCATTTGGGGGGGTTTGTACTGCCCTGCCATTTTAGCACCTCAAGAAATGACATAGGCAGTCATAAACTAAAAGCTGTGTAAATTCCAGAAAATGTACCCTAGTTTGTAGACGCTATAACTTTTGCGCAAACCAATAAATATACGCTTATTGACATTTTTTTTTTTTACCAAAGACATGTGGCCGAATACATTTTGGCCTAAATGTATGACTAAAATTGAGTTTATTGGATGTTTTTTATAACAAAAAGTAGAAAATATCATTTTTTTTCAAAATTTTCGGTCTTTTTCCGTTTATAGCGCAAAAAATAAAAACCGCAGAGGTGATCAAATACCATCAAAAGAAAGCTCTATTTGTGGGAAGAAAAGGACGCAAATTTTGTTTGGGTACAGCATTGCATGACCGCGCAATTAGCAGTTAAAGCGACGCAGTGCCAAATTGGAAAAAGTCCTCTGGTCCTTAGGCAGCATAATGGTCCGGGGCTAAAGTGGTTAATCTTCTTTTTTTTTTTTTTTCTCTCAAGGGCTTATTGTATAAATGTAAAATTACAAAATTGTTATCTTAATTTAAACTGATCCCATTCATTACAAATTTCCCCATGAACCTGGATTGCATTTCCAACCAATGGTTGTCTAAACCAGTTTCAATATATCTATATTATTAAAAAATTGTTACACTCATATTAGAAATTAATACTCAAATGATAATTTCAATATCACACACTAATATCCACAGATGATAATTTTCTTTAAAGGGGGACATATTACTTAATTTTACTTAATTTCCCTTTTTTAAATGCACTGTTTCCACTTTCAAAGGATATTCAATTTGTGCAAGGGCTCTTTCACATGAACGATCCGTTCAGGTCCTCCTGTCAGTTTTTTAGGCGGACCTGAACGGACCCTCCAAAGACCTCTATGGAGCGTCGGATGTCAGCGGTGACATGTCCGCTGACATCCGACCTGCTCCGATCCGAAAAAGTGTAACGGAGGAAAAAAGTACTTTTCCATCCGTGATCGGATCGGGTGACTACGGTCCGTCGTCATCCGATCCCCCATAGTGGAGAGCGGCACTCTGACAGGTCCGTCGCTGCACAGTGAGCAGCGACGGACCTGTCATCTGACTGCTCAGTGGGGATCGGCGAGCGATCCCCGCTGAGCAAGCGGATGTTCACGGGGCTGATCATTATGGATCTGCCCCGTGTGAAAGGACCCTAATACACAGTTAAATGTAACCTTCATTTTACCATGTTTGGAAAACAGATTCAAAAATTATTGTGATCACATTGTTTATCATTAGATTTGTTAACCTGGCACATTTTGTTATAAATGTTTTGTCTAAAAAACTGAAATTGGCATGGTGTCCTTCCAGCTCATCACTGACCTCTCATAGTTACATATTAGATGAGGTTGAAAAAAGACACAAGTCCATCAAGTCCAACCTATGTGTGATTAGTCCAACCTATGTGTGATCCCAGCCACATTCTTTCATGAGAGCGCAAAGGAGGGGGGGTCACATCTGCAAACATGACACACACAAGCGATAAAACTAAAGGTTCCAGCATTCACACACATACACGAATATCTCTCTAAAATCGCTTACATTTTTCCCAATTGTACACAACACATGCATATCATTCTCTCACTTACTTTTAACTCTTTAATATTTCCTTGCTTAACTTCTGCTTTCCTTATTTTGTTCTGATATCCTTTGCATCCAATGTATTGTAATACCATACTTCACATACTCTAGCTTCTATGATTCTATGATGAGACGGGCAGCCACAGTGCTCATCCCATCTTCTGACAACATATAAAGTATTCTGTTTTAACTCTCCATTTCTCTGTTATGACTTTACTAGTTGTAGTGCCTGACCCCAAATTCATCCTACAACTTAACATGAAAATGTCCCTTTCTGTCTAGTGTTAATTGTCACCCTTGATCCATCCTGCTTACATAGATAGCTGTTTCTCTAGCTGTTTACTCTGCATGATTCTTAGTCCCTGTGGCCTTTTTTAACCCAGTTACCTATTGTGGATCGCTGTCCACTTTAGCCATTAATCCAGGGGCTCAGTATAGGCGGAACTGCATCTTTGGTTCATATATAGCGCTCCTCTTGCGCTGAGCATTTTTAAGGTTCTCTTACCCTTCATTTTCTTAATTTAATTCCCACAATGACTGGCCAGTGTTCTCTATTTGTGCCTATACCCTCTTGCCTCTAAACTACTTTCTCTAGCAAATGTGCACTATATATACCTGTGAACAGCACTATTCTTCCCTTTCTTATCTATAACACTCCAATGGACAGTAGACAGTGACAACATAACATATAACCACCAATCAATACAGTTCTATTAAGGGGAGTAAAATAGGTACCCTTTGTCCTGAAAATGCCTTACCGATCAAAGAAGTCTGATAACTCAAATGTAAGCAAAAGGCTTACCTCAGCTGGCTGATTATCAGAAATTCCCGGATCGTCTCAAGCTCCTCATTTCAGATTCTCAGGGTCACCTGTAAACCCCTCCTAGGCAAAGCTCGCCACATGACCAGGACATTTTGATGATGGGAAACTCCTATCCTCATATTGATTAGTAGTTCCAAATTAATAACTACTGCAGTAGGGAACAGACACAAAAGATACGCCCAGCATCTTTCCAAATAACCGTTCTGCTTTATTATGATGCAATTGAAGGTTTTCATACACATGATTACGTACAGTAGGTGACCGCGATATTGTGTCAATCTTGCCGCTGTTATCGGCGAGATTTGACACCTGCGAGCCCTGTCGCGGAAGCCAGCGCCGAGCTGATCGGGAAAGGAAAACTTTTTTTTTTTCCTTTCGTGATGAGCGACAGGCAGTACTGACAGCTGTCTGGTATGAATCATGAGGGGGGACGCTGCGCCAAATTTTAAATTAAAAACCGGCGTGGGTTCCCCCCCAGGGGCACACCAGGCCCTTAGGTCTGGTATGGATTGTAGGGGAACCCCCCTACGCCGAAAAATCGGCGTGGGGGTCCCCCCCAAAATCCATACCAGACCCTTATCCGAGCACGCAGCCCGGCTGGTCAGGAAAGGGGGTGGGGACGAGCGAGCGCCCCCTCCTCCTGAACCGTACCAGGCCGCATGCCCTCAACATGGGGGGTTGGGTGCTTTGGGGGAGGGGGGCCTCTTCCCGACAACCCTGGCCATTGGTTGTCGGGGTCTGTGAGCGGAGGGCTTATCGGAATCCCGGGGGGGCCCCCAGATCCCGGCCCCCCACCCTATGGATTGTAAGGGGAACCCGCCTAAATTAAAAACCGGCGTGGGTTCCCCCAGGGGCATACCAGGCCCTTAGGTCTGGTATGGATTGTAAGGGGAACCCCCCTACGCCGAAAAATCGGCTTGGGGGTCTCCCCCCCAAAATCCATACCAGACCCTTATCCGAGCACGCAGCCCGGCCGGTCAGGAAAGGGGGTGGGGACGAGCGAGTGCCCCCCCTCCTGAACCGTGCCAGGCCGCATGCCCTCAACATGAGGGGTTGGGTGCTTTGGGGGAGGGGGGCCTCTTCCCGACAACCCTGGCCGTTGGTTGTCGGGGTCTGCAGGCGGAGGGCTTATCGGAATCCCGGAGCCCCCTTTAATAAGGGGGCCCCCAGATCCTGGCCCCCCACCCTATGTGAATGTGTATGGGGTACATGGTACCCCTACTCATTCACCTAGGGAAAAAAGTGTCAATAAAAAAACACACTACACAAGTTTTAAAAGTAATTTATTAGGCAGCTCTGGGGGTCTTCTTCCGACTTTGGGGGTCTTCTTCCGTCTTCTCCGCCCTCTTATCCCGGACAGCTGTCAGCACTGCCTGTCGCTCATCGCGAAAGGAAAAAAAAGTTTTCTTTTCCCGATGAGCGAGCCAGCGCGACATGCACAGTACCCTGTCGCCGAGAACCAGCACAATCTCACGGTCAGGTACTGTAGGTATCACATTAATATTACAATTGTACGTTTATGGTAACAAGGGGCGTTACATAGGCAGGCTAATTCTAATCAGGACTCGAAAGAATGTAAACATATACTGAAAACATTATTAGTGCCGTGTGCACAGTCAGGGCAGTGTGCAATACATACAAAATAGAATCCAATTATATACAGAACTTACAAATTTCCATTACAGTTATCTTGCAAACCTGGCCTGTTAGTGGGCCCTGAGGACAGGGTTGATGACCACTTTTGTAAAAGACCAGGCATTTGTCCCTGAACCCTCAGGACCCTTTACACAAGTGAAGGATTTTAAGTGGTGTATTTGGTATTGCAGTCCTTTGATATGCTGTTTCTACTTGAAACTCAAACTGTTAATAGTTGTAAATTAAAATAATCCATGCTAGAAGTGAAAATGATGTATATCACAATAGTAATATGTAAAGTTCCATGCAGAAAATGTTTTATAAAGTCCCGTACAAAAAATCCCAAGTGATTGGTGATCTATTGACACGGTGCATCTCAGAAGGAACAGACTTCCAAATCCCAGTGAATCACCACAGTGGAGGTAAGATGGGGGCTTACCAGATGTTAATGACCCTCATTTGAAGAGAAGACGTAAAAGCATTTGTAAGTATGTGTTGGCTCTACAAGACTTTTGGTTTACTCACTCTGATTACAGCAGAGCAGTATGTGTCACACTGTATCACTACTTATGCTGTACAATGGGGCTCTATATATTGACATTCCCATGAAAAGTAAAAATGCTCTCCATAGTGTGAATCTATTTAAAAATGTGTTTTATTAAAAGAGTTGCACTTACAATATACATGGTGTAAGCAGGCATTCAAAACAAAGCGAGCTCTGGTCTTTTCCACAAACAAAATGGCCGCAGTGGTGTGTACTCCGGCTCCACCCTATGCGTTTCGTCATACGTGACATCATCAGGGGAATGGGTTTCTTTCTTTTAATGGGAAAGTCGATATGTGGAGCCCCATTGTGTAGCTTATGTAGTGATACAGTGTAACACATACTGCTTTGCTGTAATTGGAGTGAGTGAACTTAAAGTCTTGTAGAGCCAACACATACTTACAAATGCTTTTAGAACTTCTCTTCAATGAGGGTCAATAATATCTGGTAAGCCCCCATCTTACCTCCCCTGTGGTGATTCACTGGGATATTGAAGTCTGTTCCTTATGAGATGCACCTTTTCAGTGTTAATAGATCACCAGTCACTTGGGATTTTTTGTATGAGAGTTTATAAATATTTTTCTGCATGGGACTTTATAATTTACTAATGTTGTATATCATTTTCACTTCAAGCTTGGATTATTTTCATATTGTATAATAATCGCACTTTTCGGTTTATTTGGGTATGTGTCTTATATTTGGCTATTGCAGTTGCTATTCATCTTGTTTGACTCTTTGGGCATCAAGCGTGGTTTTTCTTTGTTTTTAGAATAGTTGTAAATTATTCTTGTTTTCACAGTCTCAGGGACGCTCTGAGATCATGATGAGCCTGGAAAGAATAATAGCAGGTCTTGGACCCTCTGCTTCATTCTGCCATCGAGACATCTACAAGGCAGCTCGTTCATGTCTGACGGATCGGTCCATGTCAGTGCGCTGTGCAACTGCACAGGTAGATCATTGCATGCATTTTTCTCAATACGTAGAATTGTTCTAGTTGAAGTAGTAATTTTTATTCTTAAATGGGAAGGCGAGAACAGAAGTGGTAGGAAATATTTATTCCCAGTATATAATGAGAGATGTCCTTTTAAAGCCAAATGGCTTGTGTTCTGCAGTTCTGTGCAAAACATGGGCTCCTTTTCAAGAGACAGAGGTCACCTGATTTGAGAAATATCACTTTGAACTCTAGGAACTTTTGTTTGGCATCCTCTTTGGTTGAAATGAATAAGAACTTTGACTGTAATAGATCTGGGAGTAGCTACATGCATCTTAATTGTGTCGGAAGTGTTGGACCTGTTAACCTTTTGAATGAATAAATATTTTTCAATAAATACATACAGCAAGTGTATTAAACTATGTATTTATATATTTCTAGATTATAAATGTAATTTTAAAGCTCTTAGCCTGTTCATGTAAATTAGTGTTACTAAACCCACAACACTAAAATCAAGCTGTATATGCAGTAAAGCATGCTTGTTAGACTCACTGTGATACCTAAAGGGTTAATCCACTGCATTGTGTAAAAAGGCTGCTTGATCTTGTATGCACAGATCCTCCCCTCCCTGCACTGTCCCCCTGGACAGGTCTGGATAAGACAGAGCCTTTGGAGTGAGGCTGCACATGCTCAGTCTGGTGTGTATTGCGAGAGGTTTTTTTTTCTTGGGAGAGTGCATGTGATCAGCACTGGGCCAATGAGCACTTTCCAGAGGGTTGGGGGTCCTGCAGTCTCATAGGAAAGCTCTGTGGAGTATGAAAACTCCTCCTACAAGCTTCCCCAGGAACTGATAGAAGTATCAAGATTGCTATATACTGCTGATAAGAAAAGATATTTAGCAGTTTATATTTACTAAAATAATTGCTTTTCCATGTTCTGTGTACTGTGGGAGACCAGATATAGTGAATGCAGGGTCCAGGGTATAGTAACAATTTAAGTTTTTGTGTTTTTCATCTGTACATTTCTTTTTGTTCTATCTATAGTGCCTCCTAGCACTGCAAAATGAAGCCTCCTTCATGTGGACGTCTGATCTGGAGAGTTTAGTTTCCCTGTGCTTCAAAGCCTTTGAAGGAAGCAGTTATGATGTTCGTTTAGGAGTCTCCCGATTGTTGGGGAAAGTTCTGGCAAGGGCAGTGCAGGGAACTTGTGAGTGAAATTAGTTTTTATTTTAGCACCTTTTCTATCAGTGTTTAGGTAAACGTTTCTGTTGCCCAAACATGTAAACATAGCAGTACATTCATTATCTGCTCAATTAGCTGTTAAAATAACATGCTTTTTTTTTTTTTTTTTCTCCAAATCGTGTATCCTAAACACACTGAACCGTGCGGTTACCAATATACAAACCTGGCTTTTTGGCATACATCAGTACTGAAGCCCTTATCTTCAGCTCAAACTACTCTTGCCACTAATGTATGCCTACTAAGCTGTAAAGAGCAGTTAAAGGATAATTTCACCTTTTTGAAACATGTTACACAAGGCATTCATTTACATTTTCCTGTAAATGAACAGACTACAAGTACCTACAGCCATTGTGGCTGCTAGCTTGTACTTCTCAATGAACTACGAGGACGCTGGTAGGCGATATTCCTGCTTTCCAGTAACTGCCTGCTCGTATTGGGATACTTACCACCCAGCGGATCTAGCATTGTCTTGCTGGGATCCACTTTTTTATGGTTTCACCGCTCGGGTCCCCTGTTGCCATTTTCTTCCATGACATCATCGGGAGGCGGCCGTCTACCAGATTCAGCCAGCTGCTTCCTGATGATACGCCAATAGGCCGTCCCCTCCTCCTGTTATGAATGGAAGCCTATGCATCCTTGGATTTGTGATGTGTGCATAGTCAGATAATGGTGTTTTTTACAGTGTGATTTGGTTTTGACTATTTTATTGTTTTCTCTCTGATTAGCTCCCTCAAGGCAAAGTGTACGTAGACTGTCGCTACAGGAAGCTCTTGGTCTTTTGTCTACTGGATTCCTGCGAGGAAATTCTGGGTTTCTCAGAGGTGGAGGAGATATGCTAGGAGGAAATGGCAGCACAACTCGCCATGTGCGTCTGGGAGCAACTCAGGTATGTGCTTAGATTAAAGAAAAAGTAAGACTGATTGTAAGGTGAAGTGTGGCGATAGGTTCCTGTTTGTTTTTTAAGAATATGTATGGCATTATCTTTCTAACAACCTGTGCTTCGCAGCATCAGAGTCTTAAAGTTCAAAAAGCTCTTTGGAGCTCCTCTGGAATTTATATTTCCTGTTTTGTACGATTGGTTCACTGCTTTCCAAAAGTGTTCCCCCTTAGTATCACTAGTAGCCTTTGGTCTAAAATTAAGTTGCTTAATCTAGGACAGGGGTCTCCCAACTATGGGCCCCATGAGGCATGTTACAAGTTTACCTGATGTGCAAGGCCCCTGCTTCGCTAGACTGGTGTCCTAGCAACTGATTAAGTGCTTGTTGCAGTAAGCAGGAGGATAGAACGTTCTTCATCCAGTTCTAATTCACCTCCCAACTCTTGCTCTGCTGCGGTAAGGTAAGTGGAGACCCTTAAGATGTAAGGGGGGCACTGATGTAGGGGAGGATTTCACTTTGTTTTACTTAAGATATTTCCCTGTTCAGAATCATATCATGCCGATTAAAAAAAAGATCTAAGTAAAATGTATCCCTTCATTTTTAAAACTGAATTTTTTTGGCCCGTAAATATTTGTAAAATATATGATGTTGTCCTCATACTGAAAAATATGGAGACCCTGGAACTACTTTCTACTTCATGGAGCCGCTTACTTCTTGAGTGCTGAGATAATTTTTTTTTTTGCATGCGGCACATGCCCAAAAAAACTTAATAGAAGGGCATGTTTAGTACACCCTATTCCCCCCCCCCCCTGAAACACGCACGTTTTCCAGCAATATCAGCTGCTAAAATCACTGCCTGGAGCTGCTGTGTGAATACAGAAAACATGAAGAAAGGTTGCGAGCACTGAACTTATTCTCTCTGGAGAAGAGACGCTTGAGAGGGGATATGATTTCAAATTATAAATACCGTACTGGTGACCCCACAATAGGGATAAAACTTTTTTTAGCGAAAGGGAGTTTAACAAAACACGTGGCCACTCATTAAAATGAGAAGAAAAGCGGTTTAACCTTAAACTACGTAGAGAGTTCTTTACTGTGAGAGCGGCAAGGATGTGGAATTCCAATCCACAGGCAGTGGTCTCAGCGGGGGGGGCATCAATTAATTTAAAAAAACTATTAGATAAGCACCTGAATGACATTAACATACAGGGATATACAATGTAATACTGACATACAATCGCACACATAGGTTGGACTTGATGACTTGTGTCTTTTTTCAACTTCACCTACTGTGTAACCATGTAACTATATTCCAGCTGTTATCAAAAACTGGACCTTTTGACAGTGTTTGTAAAATAAAAACTGTTCAGACTTGAGATTCAGAGAAACAGTTACCTTTTGGTATTTATTCTGTTGGATCGATGTGTGGATCATAGGGATGAGCTTCAATTTGCATATGATGTCAGTTAAAGCAACCTGAAAAAAATTTTTTTTAATAAAAAAATTTGTTCCTATACTGTGGTCGGTTGGCTCCCCTGCACGAGCCGTCGTAGCTTTACGTCGGCTCACGGGGTCGGGATAGGCGTGCGCCCGCTGCACAGCGGGGGGTGGCGATGCTCGTGGCCGATGGTCGCAATGACCGCCATCCACGAGCGATTGTGACCAGGAGACACAGAACAGGGATGAGTGTGTTTTAAACACACACTTCCGTGTTTTGTTCTGACAGGAGTGACAGATCGTGTGTTCCCATTAGCTAGGAACCACGATCCGTCGCTTCCTCTAGTCATTCCCCTCCCCTTAAGTTAGAATCACCCCCCAGGGAACACAGTTAACCCCTAGATCGCCCCCTATTATTACTCCCTTCACTGCCAGTGACATTTTTACAGTAATCAATGCATTTTTATAGCATTAATCTTTGTATTAATGCCAATGGTCCCAAAAATGTGTCAACATTGTCCAACGTCTCCACCAGTCATGATAAAAATCGCAGCTCGCCTCGATTATTAGTAAAAATAAAAAAATTATAAAAATGCTATAAATCTATCCCCTATTTTGTAGACGCTATAACTTTTGCGCAAACCAATCAATAAACGCTTATTGCGATTTTTTTTTTTTTTTATTTTTTTTACCAAAAATATGTAGAATACATATTGGCCTAAACTTAGAAAAAATTTAGCTTTTTTTTTTAAAAAAAAAAAGAGGTGATCAAATTTCACCAAAAGAAAGCTCTATTTGTGGGAAAAAAAAATTTGATTGGGTACAACGTCGCACAACCGCCCAATTGTCAGTTAAAGTGACACAGTGCCGAATCGCAAAAAGTGCTCTGGTCAGGAAGGGGGTAAATTCTTCCAGGGCTGAAGTGGTTAACCACTTATTAACCTTAGTTTACGATGGTCAGCCCTAATTAACTTTGCCTCCCCCCCCCCCCCATAGCTATTATTTCCTGTTTTTTATTTGTTTTGTGTGTAAGCTGAACTTTGCAATACCTTGTACCAGAAATTAGTTTTGTGTGTAAGCTGAACTTTGCAATACCTTGTACCAAAATAATCATTTTATTGTAATTTAAAACTGGGCAAATTATAGATGTAAATGTAATTAAAGTAGAAAAAGTGCATCTTTTTGGTTTTGTTTTTTCCTAAGGATTGCAATAAAATTTAACGTTTTCTCTTGCTCTTTTTTTTGGGACACAGAATAAATAGTATTCTGAAACCTCAGGTTTTACTGGTAACTTTTGAAGAATATGACAATGGCAAAGCAATAGGTGGCCCATTATAATTCTTTCTACTCCTAGCATGCTTCAGCAGAACGGACATCTTCTGTCTGCTCTCCATAGTAGCAAAATCGTTTTACTTTTTTAGCAAGATATTATTTTTTTCTTCTAGCAAGATTTTTCAATTATTGTAGAGCTATTGGGGTTTATTTTTGTAGTGGCTGGATATACTACTCCTCGACTTTGCCCTGTGCTGTGTACCTGGACCTTGCCAGGAAGAAGATGTTGACCCTCTGGGCACTGGATTTTGCATTAGGCACTCACCTAGTCATGTTGTGCAGTGCAATGTGTTAGCCACAGCATGCTCTGCAGGTCCAGGACTGTGATCATCCCACCTGGGAAAACTGTTCCTGAAGACGCCTTTGGAGATGTGTTCAATAGAGTGGAAAAGATTGTTGAAAGGGGTACATTCCCCTGGCACAATGCAGCCTGTGTACACTGTGGGGGCTGCAGGGCATTGCAGCTAATCAAGCACATATTGTGACAACTCTGGATCCGGATGTGAATGCATGTCGCTTCTATGTTCATTCATTGCAAGGGGTATCCGAGGACAGATGCTCCATGATAACCACCTGCTCCACCTGTAGGTTGCAGTTTATCACAATCCTGGGCTCCCCAGAGGAACATGAGAGATTGGAAACCACTGTGGGCACAGCCGGTGGGGGTGGCACATAATTGGAGCCCCATAAAAGTAATCATTGGCACTTGTGCCACCCAAATCACTTTTATCTGAAAGCCCTTTTTTGGCTGTGCCAAAGTGCAAACTCGTGGCTGCAACAGCAGCTGTGAACTTACTTTAAGCTCTTGTTTACTATGCCATTTATAAATGTTGCTTGGTAGACAAGCGATTAAGGATACCATTTTTATTCATTTAATTGGGTGGTTCCTAAATCTCCAAAGATCAGGACTGGAACCATCTCATTACTTGAGGTATCTGGGCCTGGTCTTAGGGGAATTGACACTATTTACCCCACTAAAGTGCTTCGGCTGCTCTGCATTGTCGGCTGCTAGGGGGCTGTGTTGTGTGCAATTCAGCTCATCGCACTGCTTCCTCCCTTTTTTTTTATTTTTTATGAGCTGTATTTGTAAATGTACACTTCATTCATCGCAACATCCAGCAGAGTGCTGTACTTTTTAGGATTGCAGTGCGATTCAGGTCGGTGCTCTGTAATAAAATGCAGCATGTTGCAGCAGAGTGCTATGGCTGTGTTACAGTGCGAATGAGACCCCTATGAAACAATTGTTTCCTGTGTGTCCCTGTGATGACAGATGTTTTACCATGCAGTTAAATGTCTGTTATTGCATATAGTTTAAGTCACAGCCCTGTCCAAGGTTTTCCTTCCCCTGCCTCCACATTCAGGCTCAGTAGTCCAGGAACCAATGGACCCTCCATTCTTGCATGATGGTGACCTCCTTTTGAGACAGTTCCAGTTGCCCAATTTCATTCCAGACCATTGCAACTTAACATTCTGGCAGTATGAAATGCAAAGGTGCAGTCTCTGGCTCATGCCATCTGCTTAACTGGGAGGGGCAGGCTTGCTCTGGCATTGCGGTACAAAAGTTTGGCACTGAAATCTTCCTCCAATTTGGTTTAGATGGTGCTCATGATGGATGCCAGGCTATCGGGCTAGGAAACCATCATAGAGATCCTCTCAGTTCAGGGGATCTGGTTGTCAGACTCTTATTACCCAATTTAATATTCTGGATTTCGGGGCGATTTGGTTAACCCTTCAATGCTGGACATCTCATCTGCGTGGTCATCTAACCAGGGTTCTGTCTTGCAGTATTAAGGAAAGCTGATCTGCTTTTAGCTTGGATTGAATTTCATGTTCAAACTCTGACCCTGGGCACATTCCAGATGGAGAAAAAATTGTCAGGCAGACTTCCTCGGCCACCAGCGCCTGGACTCTGGAGAATGGTCTCTCCAATCCGAGGTGTTTTGGGACTTCTGTTGCAGGTGGGGTACTGGACATGGACCTCCTAGCTTCAAGGGTTGACAAGAAACTGAGCAGGTTTGTCTCTTGATCTAGCCTTCACAGTGGATGCTCTGGTGACTCTGTAAGGTAAGCTTAACCTGTCTGTGCTATTCCCCTTCTCAAGCCCCTTCCTAGAGGTGGAGGGCATACTAGTAATTCTCATTGCACTGGATTAGCCCAGCAGGATGTGGTACTTGGACCTCTCAAGCTCCTGGCGGACTCTCCATGGTTCTTATTCCCAGAGGCCAGTTTACCCTCCTGCTTCTCAGTCGCTGGCTTTAGTGTCTTGACTGTTTAAGCTCAGGTCATGAGGAACAGAGGCCTATCGCATTTGGGCATCCCCACGCTGTTAAAAGCTAGTAAATTGGCTTCTCAGTAAGTCTACTATAGCTTTTGGAATGCATTTGGAATTTTCTCTTGATGCCAAGCAAGGAAATTCCATCTATTCTCCAGTCTAGTCTGGATCCTTGTTTGGCCTTGGTTTACTGTCAAGGGTCAAGTTTTTTGGCCTTAAGCCTCGTACACATGATTGGATTTTCCTACGGGAATTGTGTGATGACAGGCTGTTGGCGGAAAATCCGACCGTTTGTATGCTCCATCGGACAATTGTTGTCGGATTTTCCGCGGACAAATGTTGGATGGCAGGCTTTAAAATTTTCAGTGGACAAATTTCTGTTGTCGGATTTTCCGAACGCGTGTAAGCAAGTTCGGCGGACAAAAGTCCAAAGTACAAACATGCATGCTCGGAAGCGAGGATGAAGCGGTCGGTCTTGTAAACTAGCGTAGGTAATGGAGAATTAATATTCGTGACGTGGCAAATTATGTAATCTGGAAATGCAGCGCACATGCTCTTCTTCTTTAATGTGAATATAATGAAGCTTTTTTGCTGGTGATACTGATGGAGTTATGGCAAACAAATTTTCAAAGGCTTTTTTTTTTTTTTTTGTGATATCAAGAATAATATTATTATGCTTGTTTTTTTTTTTTTTTTTTTTATTTTTGGTGCAAGTTACCACAGCACCATTATTCTGTAGTTTTTAAGATCAAAGATACAACTACGTTGGTGTCCCTTGTTAATTGGACATAGTATTTTTTAAAATGTAACTGCCTACTCCCAAACTGTCATTTGAAGTAAAACACATAGCCACTTCCCCCAACTCCCCACTGCGTCCGATCTTGGGAACACCAGATTTCATTCCAGGACACACAGACCCAATGTTCAGATCTTTAAGTAGCAGGGGATGCTCTCAGTCTTCCCACTTTGCGGTGAATGGGAGGTGGCCTACGGTGGAGGAGCTCATGAATCCAGAGGGGAGGTTTGGTTTGGACTTTTTGAGAGCCCTTCAACTCAAACACTACCTCAAGACGTTACCCCCTTCTGAGGGGCCTGCGCAGACCCTGACAACCTTTGAAGCTTTGTGCTCGGAGGAGGGGGTACTTCCTCACGCACTGTCGACCACCTACCAGCTGCTGATCGCTCCACCAGAAAATTATGAGCTACCCGCGTTGGGGACATGGGAAAGGGACTTACAATGCACATTCTCATCTCGTCAAAAGAAAAATATTGTCCTTTTTACGTTTAAATCCTCAATATGTACAAAGATGCAGGAAACGAATTTCAAAATACTTACCAGATGGTACAATACACCCACAAAACTGCAGAAATTCTATCCGTCCTCCCCTGGGTTGTGTTGGAGATGTCAGGGGGACCGGGGAACGATTTTACACATATTCTGGAGCTGTCCTTTATTAGATAAATACTGGAAAAGTATACAACAGACGATACAAAATTTCACAGAGCGCCCCATGCCTTTGGAGCCGGGTACCTACCTATTACATGCGACAGATATGACAAGCAAAAAATATAAAAAATCCCTGATCAAACATTTATTGGATGCAGCGAAATCATGTATTCCATTACTATGGAAGTCCATCAAACCCCCAACCACAGGAATGTGGGTCAGGAAAGTCGAGGAAATTAGGAACATGGAGGATCTCATCCTCACGGCACGACATAAAAATGAGCTATACACTAAAACCTGGTCCCTCTGGCTGACCTTTATATTCTCAAGGGAAGGACAGAATCTTCTTGAGGAAAATTGAAATACTGTACTAGCCACTCTGATACGTTGACCCCGCGTTTGGGGTTGTGACCGCCTACATGTGTGCCCCCGTCTAACCTCCCCCCCCCTCCCTTCCTTCCCCCATCCATCTCCCTCCTGTTTCCTTCTTGCTAAGCTCTCTTCTACTACTTTTCTTATTCTCTCTCATAAAAGAAAATAGGCAGGAAGAGGGGGTTACCCAGATAAGTCTAAAAAGGGCAGCGATCCTGATCAATGCACTAATTTCAATGCTAGTATGTAACTGCTAACACATCAAATGTGAATTCTATTGTGATTTACAAGAGGCTGCGCCCTCAACTTTTGCATTTATACTTGTTGTGAATTTGGGGAACTGCCCTTTCTTTTGCCGAAATAAAACCTATATTTGAAAAAAAAAAAAAAAAAAAAAAACACATAGCCAAGTATTCTCCACATTTTTTTTATTGTGCATTAAAAGAAAACAAAATTAGCCATGCTGCCAATAGAATTTAACCAAAAAGTGGTTAAGTTCTATGCATCCAAAAATCTAGAAAATATACCAAATAAAATCATTATTCAACCAAAAATTAAAATAAAAGCCTCATGCATGTGTCCTGCTTATATAGGAGGTCAACAGTGCCAAGAGTTGGTGAAAGCAGGGGTCCGTCATCTGGAGATAATTCCAAAAATCATCTGGATTATTCTCCTGGAGCTCCCGCAGCAAAGCCATATGACATAATTGGTCACGATTAATAAAGCAACCAATTTTTGGTCCAAGAATTCCTCCTCCTGTTGCTGGACTGGACTTGGGTCAAAGCAATAACTCCAAGGCCAATAGTAAATATCGTTATCTCCTCCGATTCTGCAACATGGATGGTTGATGAACGGCCGTTCAGAAATAAACTGAAAAGCGCAAAATGAAAAGCACGAATCAACACTCGCCAAACCTCTACTAACATGAAATTAGCAGAAGGAGCCCAAAGGGTCGTGTTAAAGAGCTGAAAAACCACGTAGTACGTCACTAGGTTCAGGTTTGTTGGCCGACAATTGTGTGCCGTTTGTACGCAAGACAAGTTTGGGGCCAAACGCCCTTCGGACCAAAGTCTATGGTGGGCATAACAGCACTCCTTTTGTCAAGCATCAAATTCCTCTTCAATGATGTGCATTGATGAGGTTGCACTGATAGGGCGCTGATAAGCTGCACTGATAATCGGGGCACTGATGACCATTGAAAATTAAAAACACAAAGCTGCGCTCGTACATAAACCAAAAACAAAAATATGATAATTATTTGAATAGGTATTCTAAATTACAAAAAGCAGCAACTCTACAGTGGGGAAAATAATTATTTGATCCCCTTCAGATTTTGTAAGTTTGCCCACTTACAAGAAATGATGGGTCTATAATTTGTATCATAGGTGTATAATTTAAATCATAGAGACAGAATATCAACCAAAAATCCAGAAAAAACAAATGATACAAATGTTTATAAATTTGAGTTGCAGTTCAGTGAGTAAAATAAATAAGTATTTGATTACAAGAAAAACATGATTTAGTACTTGGTGGAGAAACCCCTGTTGGCAAGCAGAGGTAAGATGTTTCTTGTAGTTGGTTACTAGGTTTGCACACACCTGCAGGAGGGATTTTGGTCCACTCTTCTTTACAGATCTTCTCTAAATCCTTACGGTTTCTTGGCTGTTGCTTGACAACCTCGAATTTTCAGCTCCCTCCATACAATTTCTATAGGATTAAGGCCTGGAGACTGGCTAGGCCACTCCATGACCTTAGTGTGCTTCTTGTTGACCCACTCCTTTGTTGCCTTGGTGCTGTTTTAGGTCATTGTCATGCTGAAAGACCCATCCAATACCTATCTTCAGTGTTCTGGCTTAGTGAAGAAGGTTCTCATCCAAGATTTTACAATACATGGTCGCATCTATTGGCCCCTCAATGCAGCAAAGTTGGTCTGTACCTTTAGCAGAGAAACCGCCCCAAAGTATCATGTTTCCACCTCCGTGCTTGACTGTAGGTATGGTGTTCTTAGGGTCATAGTCAGCATTTTTCTTCCTCCAAACACGGCGAGTGCCCCTCCTTAAGAAGGCACATGTACAGTCATGCCAATGAACATCTAAATGATTCAGAGAAGGATTGGCAGAAAGTGCTGTGGTCAGATAAGACCAAAATTAAGCTCTTTGGCATTAACTCAACTTGCCATGCTTTGGGGCTGTTTCTCTGCTAAAGGTACAGGCTGTCTTTGAAGCATTGAGGAGCCTATGGATGGGGGCCATGTATTGTAAAATCTTGGATGAGAACCTTCTTCCCTAAGCCAGAGCTCTAAAGATGGCTCATGGATGGGTCTTCCAGCATGACAATGACCCAAAACATACTGCCAAGGCAACAAAGAAGTGGCTTAAGAAGAAGCACATTAAGGTCATGGAGTGGCCTAGTCAGTCTCCAGACCTTAATCCTATAGAACATTTATGGAGGGAGCTGAAACTTCGAGTTGCCAAGAGACAGCCAAGAAACCTTAAGGATTTAGAGAAGATCTGTAAAGAATAGTGGACCAAAATGCCTCCTGAGATGTGTGCAAACCTGGTGACTAGCTACAAGAAACGTCTTACCCCTGTGCTTGCCAACAAGTACTAAGTCATGTTTTGCTTGGGGATCAAATACTTATTTTATTCACTAAACTGCAACTCCGTTTTATAACATTTATATCATGTGTTGATAGACCCTTCATTTCTTTGTAAGTGGGCAAACTTACATAATCTACAGGGGATCAAATAATTATTTTACCCACTGTATTTATTACAGTAAACCCAAAATCACAATATATTGAGCTGTGCTAAAACACAACCCCAAATGTCAAATAGAGGTCGACCGATATGGGTTTTTCTCTGGCCGATTTTTAAAAATCGCGGTGGCCGATGGCCGATATATGATGCCGATTTTTTTGTTTTTGTTTTTGTTTTTTTCCTTCATCTCATAAAATCTAACAGTTAGACCCCTTTCACAATGGGGCATTTTTCAGGCACTTTTGGGCTAAAAATAGTGCCTGTAAAGTGCCTGCAAAACGGCTCCCCTGCAGTCTCAGTGTCAAAGCCCGAGTGCTTCCACACTGAGACGATGCGCTGGCAGGATGTTAGTCTTGCAAGCAGCATCTTTGGAGCGGTGTATACCCTCCTCCACCACTCCTGCCCATTGAAATGAATGCGCACCGCTGCCGAAGCGCCTGCAAAGCGTTTCGGCAGCGTCGCTTCACGGGCGCATTCAACCCCTTCCTCGGGCGCTAGCTGGGTTATAAGGGCTCCTCTAGCAGCCGAATAGCGCCGCTAAAACTAGCAGCGTTTTACCGTCAACGCCTGCCTGCTCCAGTGTGAAAGCAGCCTTAAGTAATAAGTGATACAGAAAATCTCTTACATTTAAACAGCTAATCAAAACTTTTGGACGACAAAAAAAAGGGCTAACTTTACTGCTTAATTTTTTTTTTAAATTCATTAGTGTAGTTTTTCCAAAAAAAAAAATTGCGTTTGTAAGCCTGCTGCGCAAATACCGTGTGACATAAAATATTGCAGCAACCGCTTTTTTATTCCCTAGGGTCTCTACTAAAAAAAATATATAATTTTTGGGGGTTCTAAGTGAATTTCTAGCAGAAAATACAGGATTTTTACTTGTAAGCAACAAATGTCAGAAAAGATTTAGTGTTTAAATGGTTAAACTGAGAACTCCTACACAGGAGTTCAGTTCATTGACAAGTGGAAACATTGTATCTTTTTAGTTTCTTTTATCAGACTGCCCAGAGAGAAGTCTGCTCCACAGAAGGCTTCAGGCAACTTGCATTGACTTCTACTACAGAAGTAATTTGCAAGTCGCGCTGAAGTTATAATCGGCATTTTTTATCAGCACAATCGGCCGATTCCGATTAATTAAACGCCAAATATCGGCCGATATATTGACCGTCCGATATATCGGTCGACCTCTAATGTCAAGTGCATCCTCAAATTAATAAACTATGCATGATCCACTCGTATGTGTACAACATACGTATACAATTTTAGATATGGTCAAATGACTCAAATGTAAAAAGTCCACGTGAAAAATTAGATCCTCTTCTTAGGTGCTCATAAAATCATATCATCACTAGCGATAAGCTGAACACCCCCCCCCCCCCCCCCCGGTTCGGTTCCCAGCAGAATATGCGAACAGGCAAAAAATTTGTGTGAACACCGTTAAAGTCTATGGGACACGAACGTGAAAAATCAAAAGTGCTAATTTTAAGGGTTAATATGCAAGTTATTTTCATAAAAAGTGTTTGGGGACCTGGGTCCTGCCCCAGGGGACATGTATCAATGCAAAAAAAAGTTTTAATAATGCTTAAAGTGAAACAATAAAAGTGAAATATTCCTTTAAATTTCGTACCTGGGGGGGTGTAAAGTGGCGCATTTTTCCCGTCTTTAGAACAGTCTCTGCACAAAATGACACTTCTAAAGGAAAAAAAGTCATTTCAAACTACTTGCGGCTATAATTGTCGGGTCTCGGCAATACAAAACGGAATGGGATCCCCCCCAGTCCATTACCAGGCCCTTTGGGTGTGGTATAAATATTAAGGAGAACCCGAACCAAAATTTAAAAAAATAATTGCGTGGGGGTCCCCACAAATTCCATACCAGGCCTTTCAGGTCTGGTATAAATATTAAGAGGAACCCTGCACCAATTTTTTTTTTAAATGGCGTAGGGGTCCCCCCCCAAAAAACCATACCAGACCCTTATCAGAGCATGCAACCTGGCAGCCGGCAGGAAAAGTGGGGGGGTCGAGAGAGCGCCCCCTCCATCCTGAACCGTACCAGGCCACATGCCCTCAACATGGGGAGGGTGCTTTGGGGTAGCCCCCCAAAGCACCTTGTCCCCATGTTGATGGGGACAAGGGCCTCATCCCCACAACCCTTGCCCGGTGGTTATGGGGGTCTGCGGGCGGGGGGCTTATCGGAATCTGGAAGCCCCCTTTAATCGCTTCCCAACTGCCTCACACAGATATACTGTGGCAGAAGGGCACATACCGGCAGATCAATGTACGTTGCCCTTTAAGAGGCGGCTCGCGGGCGAGCGCGCGCTCACCGGAAGCTCCCTGACCGTGATCGCGGGTCCCGCGGACTCTATGTCCGCAGGCATACCTGCGATCGTCTCACGGGGAGGAAGAACAGGGAGATGCTAATGTAAACAAGCATCTCCCCGTTCTGCCTAATGATACTGACACTGATCACGCTCCCTGTAATCGGGAGCAGTGATCAGTGATGTGTCACACACAGCCCCTCCCCCCCACAGTTAGAATCACTCCCTAGGACACACTTAATCACTACAGCGCCACCTAGTGGTTAACCCCTTCACTGCCAGTAACATTTTTACAGTAATCAATACAATTTTTTAGCATTGATCGCTGTATTAATGCCAGTGGTCCCAAAAATGTGTCAAAATTGTCCGATGTGTCCGCCATAATGTCGCAGTCACGATAAAAATCGCTGATTGCCGCCATTACTAGTAAAAAAAAAAAAAATTCAATAAAAATGCCATAAAACTATCCCCTATTTTGTAGACGCTGTAACTTTTGCGCAAACCAATCAAACTCTTATTGCGATTTTTTTTTTTTTTGACCAAAATTATGTAGAAGAATATGTATCGGCCTAAGCAGGAAAAAAAAATGTTTTTTTTATATATTTTTGGGTATATTTATTATAGAAAAATAAAAAAAATAGTTTTTTTTTCAAAATTGACGCTATTTTTTTTGTTTATAGCGCAAAAAATAAAAATCGCAGAGGTGATCAAATACCACCAAAAGAAAGCTCTATTTGTGGGAAAAAAAGGACATCAATTTTGTTTGGGAGCCATGTCGCACAACCGTGCAATTTACAAACAAGTGTCAAAATAGTGTCTTGTGGTTTTTTAACATTTTGACAATTTTTTTGTGAAATGGTACGGGTACAATTTCAAACAGGGGGGGCCGGGATCTGGGGGTCCCCTTGTTGAAGGGGGCTTCCAGATTCCGATAAGCCCCCCGCCCGCAGACCCCCACAACCACCGGGCAAGGGTTGTGGGGATGAGGCCCTTGTCCCCACACAATTTGTTTTTTAAAATTTTGGTTCGGGGTTCCCCTTAATATTCATACCAGACCCAAAGGGCCTGGTAATGTACTGGGGGGATCCCATGCCGTTTTTTTCAATGGCTTTTATCTGTATTACCAAGATCCGACAATTCATTATAGCCGCTAGTAGTTTTAAACTACTTTTTTTTTCCATTTAGAAATGTCATTTTGTGCAGGGACTGCTCTAAACATGGGAAAAATGTGCCACTTTACAGGCATACTATAGACACCCCCCTAGGTACGAAATTTAAAGGAATATTTCACTTTTATTGTTTCACTTGCCGACCGCCGCATGTACATATACGTCCCTTTTTTGGGGACGGATATCGTTGATATGGCAGCAGCTAGCTGCCATAACCCCGGTATCCCCGTGTTCGGCCGGCGGACGGCTACAAGATAAAAGTGGTCTCTTTTATCGGCGGCGGGAGAGGGCCCCCCCCCTCCCGCCACGATCGCCACGATCGCGTCTGTCCCCTGGGCTGACATGGAGACGAGTGAGGGGAAGATATAGCGGTCACAGAACGCGGCCGATACGCTCCCCATGGATGCCCTCCCAGTACTAGTGAACCATGCTGTTCCCATCTTTCGGCTATAGCATGGTAAAAGAGGTGGTAAAAGACTGGTGGGCAGTTATGAAAATGCCTACAAGAGGTACTTTCTGCTATAGGAGACAATACCAGCTTCTGAGGCCAAGGGTGGGCTTACTTTTTCCACAGTACACCACTGCATCTGTTATTTTTGTTAAATGATTGAAAAGGTTAATATTCTTTGTGTTTTGGTTTTTTTTTTTTTATTTAGGCTCCATTCACACCTGGACGATTTGAATCACGACAAAAGTAGGATGTTTTTTGCGATGCCATTATTTTTTGATGGCACCCTAAACGCGGTGCCATTTTGCCATAACTGTCGCACAACAAAACCGCAGGACAATCGTGGCAAAATCGTACCACGTTTGGGGTGCCATTGAGAAATAATTGCATCGCAAGCCCATCCCGCGTTTTAAAATCGCAGCGATTTAAATCGCCCAGGTATGAAGCCTCAAGGACATTGCCTTAACCTCTTGGTACTGTTTAAATTAACATCTATTATTTGCCTGTTCAAATATCTTGAAAAAAAAGTCAACAATTTCCTTTTTGAATATACTTTACTTTTTTTATTTTTTTTTTCATATGACTGTATGCAAATATAATTTATCTGCCTGTATCTGGGCAAACTCTTCTTAAGTTACATCATATAAATAAAGACCCTGTTCATGGCATGGTTGCTAATGCCTACTTTTGATGGTAACAAGTTTTCCCAAAAGCAGTTTTTCGTCTTTACCATGAACATGCAGTCATTTTTCCAACAAGCTGGAAGGCTTTTATGACTCCTTTCTGCTCTTTCTGTTCACACAGGCGTACATCGTCTTTATCAGCACACTTGGAGCACAATGGCTTTCTAGAAATGTCCCATTGCTCTTGTCACATGTGCTAGAGTTAGTGTCCCATCAAAAGGCAACTCAGAACCCGGTGGAAGCTTGCTGTGCAAGACGTTGTGTATCCTACATTCTCAGAGCTACGATAGGGGAAATGCTAAGTGAGAAGGCCCAGCTGGAAGCTGCTCGAGAGATTTGTGAGGTCGTCAAGAAACTCATAAAGTCTGTGGGTATGTGATAACTTGTCATTGCTATGTTAATTTATCTTGTTTTGGTGTTATAAAAAGTTGCTGTCCTGGTCGTATGTACAGTATCTGAAAAATTGTAGTCTCAAGCAATTCAGTAGCAGTTGTGTAAAGAATTAAAAAAAACATTAGTAGTTGTGTTCCCACTAGGGAAACCCTCCTTTTGGGACATCTGGTTCAGTAACTGTTATCTAAGGCCTGTTTTATATGGGCTTAACTCCTTCATGCCTAAGGGTAAAACAAATATTAATGCCTAAGCACAAATTTGGAACTTTGACATGTGTTAGTAAAACTGTACATATCATCACAACTACTTGGTGCATCCGGGTGGATTATACCTTGTTTTTTTCAGGACAAAATGGGCTTTTATTGATATTTCCTTTTTGTTATTAATTTGAAAACTGTCCCAAAAACGTAAAAAATAAATAAATACATAAATAATAATAAAAAAATAAAATAAAATATATATATATATATATATATATATATATATATATATATATATATATATATATATATATATATATATATATATATATATATACATACCGTATTTATCGGCGTATAACACGCACTTTTTTCCCCTTAAAACCAGGGGAAAATCGCAGGTGCGTGTTATACGCCGATCACCTGCGATCCCGACCTGTCACATTTTCAAAATCGCCGACCGCGATTTGAAAATGGCGCCGCCGGCGCCGAAATACACAGAGCCGGTCCTCGGCTCTTCCCGGCGGCTCTCGTTCATTTTCGGCTCCACTCGTAGTCCCGAGCGGAGCTATCCGAACCTACTCGGCTAGGTTCGGATAGCTCCGCTCGGGACTATGAGTGGAGCCGAAAGTGAACGACAGCCGCCGGAAAGAGCCGAGGACCGGCTCTGTGTATTTCAGCGCCGGCGGCGCCATTTTCAAATTGCGATCGGCGATTTTGAAGCCCAGAATGGCTGTGATCACTGGGGCAAGGCTGCACTGGGGCAAGGCTGCACTGGGGCAAGGCTGCACTGGGGAAGGCTGCACTGAGAAGGCTGCAATGATGGGCGTTTAAATGTAAGTTTTTTTTTTTCCCTTCAACTTCCCTCCTAAAAGTTTTTTTTTCCTTTTTTTTTGACCCTAGATATTTTTCTTTATTTTTTCTTTTATTTGTTTATATATATATTTTTTTTGCGCACTTTTTTTTTTTTTTCTCTCTGCAAGGAGAAAGAAAGATACAATGTATCTTTCCTCTCCATTCACAGAGAGAGAGAAAAACACAAAGACAGGGTGGGCTTCACAGGGACTGATCACTGTGGTAGCCAATCAAAGGCTACCACAGCGATCAGGTGACCCAGAATTGGGAGTTCCGAGTCCCGGTTGTTTAGTATGAGCTCTCGGTGAGACCTCGGTCTCTGTGCAGTGGAACCACATATGTGTTACGTCTGCATCAAGGGGTTAGGCTTGTATAAGAGCAGTGTGAACCGCAAGCTTCTATGAAACTTTCAGCAAGCTTTTGCAAAACTTTCAGCAAGCTTTGAGCAGCTTTCTTTAAGTCTTTCAGCTCCTGCTTAGAAATGTTATACACAGCTGATTGTCACTTTAACCCTTTCCCTGCTAAGTCCTGCTCTCTACTTTTTAAACTCAGCTGGCTGGACCATTTTTGCAATTTTTCCATTGCTTTTTTATTTTTCTCTTACAGCTTTCAGAGTTTGTAAAAGACCACCCCAAATCATATATTTTCTGAAAGCACATGACCAGTAGAATAAAAAGACGGTTCTATTGATTTAAAGCCATTCAATATATACTCAAATGTTTATCGCTATTTTCACAAAAAGAAACACTAAATTAACTATTTACACACATAAACACAGAATAACTTACAAAGCCCTTGCTAAATTCCTACTAAGGCCTTGTTCACATGGGATTTACTAAAGCATACATCCATGGAGGGCCTTGTTTACTTGCACAGGTGTTCTGTGCATCCCTTTGCAGTCTTATTCGTGTCAGATGGGACACAGCAGCTGCAAAGACAGATCTGACATAGATGCATGGCCCCAAATGTAGACATTGTGAGTTCAGGGACATGCACCCACATGGATGTCAAGATGGGAACAGTGGCTGTGTCCATGCAGCCGCTGCTTCCCAATTGATATGGATGGGACTGCCTGCACAGGAGTACACGGAACACCTATGCATTCCTGTGCAGCTGCTATGTCCCAATTGACATCAGTGGGCCAGCCTGCATGGGGATGCACAGAACACCTGCGCATCCCTGTGCAGCTAATCAAAGTCTCAGATGACCCACGTGACCAAAGCCTTAGGCCTTATTTATACCTGCAATTGGGGACAGCAAAAATGCACAGTTGCGCTGAGTTTCTGCCACCCCCCAACTAATTCCCCTTAAGCTTCAATAGGCAGGGGACAGGTGGGAGTGTTTACATGCTGTGGCCGCTTTGCTTTGCGCCTAAGGCAAAGTTGACCTGGTTTGTATTGATGCAGCCTTCCAAACACTACACATTCAAGTCAATGGAGAATCACCGCAAATGCCCTGCAAATGGGGTTAAAGCAGGTGGTAAGGAGGCATTGACTCGCTTTGTCACCACCTGTCATTAGCCACTGGAGCACCATCCGAATGTGGATCGGGCTTCAGAAGCAAGGGAGATGTAGACACATGTCTAAATCTACCCTTACTAGGTGGTTTTTTTTTTTTTTTTTTTTTAACACGTTTTGAAATTTTTTTTATTTACAGCTACAGTTTTATTTTTAATAATGTTACTTTTTTGAGACCGAGAAAAGGACTGAAGACCGAAAGGTCAAGGGTCACAGCACCCGGTAATAACCCATTAGGCCAGAGGTAGGCACCCTGGGGCCCTCCAACTGTTGCAGAATTAAAGTCCCATCATGCCTCTGGGAATTATTTGTAACTGCCATCCTTGCAATGCCTATGGGAAATGTAGGAGGGATGGCAATTATTGCAGAGCCACAGGAGATCGGTGCTGGTTGGGGGGGCATTAATCGGCTGGGGGGGGGGGGGCGCAGGAAGAGGGTACTGGGGAAATGGAGGGGAGGAAGCAGGTCACATTTAAGTTATTAGCTCTTATCAGGGACTTATTAATCACTAATCAGATGTATTGTTTTGTTCAGCAGTGTCTGCTGAACAGTTCTGATATAAGTTCATGGTCACTGAAGTGACCATGAGCTTATAGCAGAGGAGGAATGCAGGTCCGTAAGCCGTACGGACCTGGTAAGCTGGAAGCAGTGCTGTAGGCTGTGAAAAGGTTAAACAAGCTGCTTTCATACTTCAGCAGGCTTTCAACCAGCTTCACACAGTGATGAAGCCTCCTAGCAGCTTTTTAAAGTGGCCATTATACATTTGCAGAACGAAAAAATTTGTTTCGTTTTGTTTCGATTAGTTACTTACATAAATTTGTTTAGTTAAATTCGTTTAATCCGCTTAATTCATTTTCGGAAATTCGTTTTGTTTATTCATATTCGAAAAGTTTTTAAGAGAATAAAATAGAAAAGAAGATAAAGAAATAGAATAGAATTGATTATAAAAGAATATAACAGAAAATAAAAGAATAGATTATAATAGAGTAAAACAAAACAAAATAGAATAGAAACAAATAGAATAGAAAAGAATAGAAAAAAAGAATATAACCATCTTCTGAAATTCAAATACAGAAGGATGAAATACAAAAGAACAGAATTAAAAAAACAATAGAATTATAACCATTCCCCAAAATTCAAATACAATCATTTAGAATTTGAATCGATTAGAACAGCCCTCAAAATTTCAACTCGTCTGCTCACATTTGGTGAGTGAATATATGAGCACTGCAAGTATGGTCGGGGCTGTGCTGTCCAGGAATGTATAGCCAGTGCCTCCCCCCACCGTGCACAGACTCGCACAGAGGGGCATTTCAGAAGGAGCAGTCCACCGCCTGGGACCGCCCCTCTCCACCTCCCTCCTGCCGCTCGTCCCTGCCCCCCGCACAGGCTCGCACAGAGGGTAATTTCAGGAGGAGCAGTCCGCTGCCTGCGACCGCCTCTCTCCACCTCCCTCCTGCTACACATCTAAAGGAGTGGGGCGGTGCATGTCATGTGGGCAGGCTCAAACCCTCTCGGTCCACCCTCAGTGTTTAGACGATGTCTGACCCCCGTGGCTGCAGGAGAAAGGTAACTTTGCCAGTGTGCTGTGATTGAAAGCAGCACATGGAGGCGTTGAATTGAGAATTGAACAAGACGTGTGCTGGGAGGAAAGGGGGGGCTATTTGGAGGCATAGGTGTAATTAATTGGGGGGGGGGGGTAGAATTGGAGGCATAGGTCTGAATCATACTTATGCCTCCAATGCCACCCCCCCCTCCCCAATCTATCATACCAATGCCTCAAAATTCAATGCATTGCATTGAGGGGCACTAATCGGAGTGCATTGATCGGACTGCATTGATGGGCTGCACTGATGGGCTGCACTGATGGGCTGCATTGATGGGCGCTGATGGGCTGCAATGATGGGCGTTGATCGAACTGCATTGATCTGTGCTGATGGGCACTGGTGAGGCTGCATTGATGGGCTCTGGTGAGGCTGCAATGATGGCCATTGGTGAGGCTGCAATGATGGGCACTGGTGAGGCTGCATTAATGGTCACTAGTGAGACTGCTTTTATGGCCACCGGGGAGGCTGCATTGATGGCCACTGGGGAGGCTGCATTGATGGCCACTGGGGAGGCTGCATTGATGGCCACTGGGGAGGCTGCATTGATGGCCACTGGGGAGGCTGCATTGATGGCCACTGGGGAGGCTGCATTGATGGCCACCGGGGAGGCTGCATTGATGGGCACCAATCTGGCTGCACTGATGGGCACTGATAGGCTGCACTGATGGCCACTGTCAGGCTGCATTAATGGGCACTGATCAAATTGTTGTTAATATTTATTTTTGTAACTTGATTCTGCATAAATCATTTAACAGTGTCATTTAATGAGATAATTTATGAGGGTGTGTTTAGGGGCGGTGCAGGGTAGTGGTTGGGTGGAGCAACTTGTGGAGAGTAACTCTTAAGGCCTGGCTAGTAGCTCAGGACTTGAAATTTTGAGCCCTGGATTAGAAAATAACAGAATAGTATAGAAAAAAAAGAATAAAATAGAATATAACCATCTTCCTATTCTAAACTATTCTTTTCTATTCTATTCAAATTTTAATTGATTCTGTTATAATTTTGGGAAATGGTTATATTCAATCTATTCTTTTTGTTTATCCTATTTTCTATTCTATTTTCTAGTCTATTCTATTCAAAATTAGAATTTCGGAAAATGGTTGTATTCAATCTATTCTGTTGTGTTTTTTCCATACTATTCTGTTTTCTATTCTATTCTAATCTATTCTTTTCTATTCAAATTTGAATTGATTCTATTTGAATTTTGGGAAATGGTTATATTCTTTCTATTCCTTTTTTTTTTTAATTTCTTTTTTTTCATATTCCATTATAGTCTATTCTATTCTTTTTTCGATCCACATTTAAATCTCATCCAAATTTTTTTTTTCGTTATTTCGGATTCGTTTAAATTTGTTACTATTGTAATTCGCAAATTCAGATACATCTGACTTTCCGAAAACTAAAAATTCGTCTGAATTTCAATTCGGAATGAAACAAACTGCACATGTCTAGTGGCCATAAGAAATCCCATTAGGATCCGAATAGCTGAATGGTATTTTAAAAGCTTCAACAAAGTTTGCTGAAAATTCTGCAAATGCTTTGTAAAAGCTTTCTGTTCACATTGCTCATATATAGGCTGAAGCCCATGTGAAACAGGCTTTAGAAACCTTTCTGGTTTGTCTTCAGGACAAAAATCTAAAATAAATCTCCCCAACTGTTTTACAGAGAGCAAACATAAACAAGAACTTGGGTTTTAGCTGTTTGTCACCCTATTCACTGCTAAGAAAAAAGTCTTGGCTTTATTTATACGTGAAACAACTGTCTGGATTAATCTATTAGTAGTAATACCCATTCTATAATCGCCAGATTGTGAAATCGATTTTTTTTTTGTACTGCCCTGTAAAGTAAATGGGGAACAGACTTTTAGAGCCCTTGCACACTGGGGCGGGGGGTGGCGTCTGCGGTAAAACGCTGCTATTATTAGCGGCGTTTTACCGTCGGTATGCGGCCGCTAGCGGGGCGGTTTTACCCCCGCTAGCGGCCGAGAAAGGGTTAAATACCACCGCAAAGCACCTCTGCAGAGGCGCATTGCCGGCGGTATAGCCGCGCCGTCCCATTGATTTCAATGGGCAGGAGCGGTAAAGGAGCGGTATACACACCGCTCCTTCACCGCTCCGAAGACTTTTTTTACCGTCCTGCCAGCGCATCGCTCCAGTGTGCAAGCCCTCGGGGCTTGCACACTGGGATGACAGCAGCGGCACTTTTGGGGCGGTTTGCAGGCGCTATTATTAGCGCAATAGCGCCTGCAAACCGCCCCAGTGTGCAAGGGCTCTTAGTCATAGCTGACATGGGATGTGTGACCCATGCTGTACAAGTGTAAAAGCTTTATTTCCCCGGGTTCACACTTGTGCGAACACAGACATCGCATGTAATTCGCACCCGCACTGCGGTGCTGATCGCATGCGTTTTCTGTGCAATGTGAGTTCAGCCATACAGTTGTATGGCTGAACTTGCTTTGGATTTGCAGGAAAACAGTGCAGGGACTTTTTTTTTGCCGCACTGGAATCGGATTGTATGGGTGTTCTCACCCATGCGATCCGATTCTTGTATGAGTTCTCAGTTCGCATTGCGATCTGTGAACCGATCTCAGGGTGTCATTAACATTGTATTGACAGCAGTGGTTCGCAGAGGGCAGTGTGAACTGCCTGCGGGAGAGATGCGATGCAGGAACCGGTGCTGTAATCACGCTGGTTCCTGCATTGATACAGTGTGAACCCAGGCTTAATGTGTATAGTTTGATAGCAGATTTCAACGCTCTGCCAAATACAGCTGATCATAGGATCGGGTCTGCCTCCTCCTACACCTCACTATTGGTCATTGAGACCACCCATTACAATAATAAACCAATAATGAGGCAAGGCAGGAGTTGGGCCCGAGTTCAATTTCTGGAACTAAAGTGTCTACCTGTGATGGCTATATTTTCTATTATAAAGTCTAAGGCCATATTAAAAGCAAATAGGAAGAAGAAAGAAATCATTGTTGATAGTATTTCAATTTTGATAGTTCAGGATTTTTCACAGCATTATCCAAAAAACACAAAATAGCTTATTCCAGCTTGTGAATGATAGTTACATAGCTAGTCGGGTTGAGAAACCGTTTCACTTTAACCCTTTCCATCCAAAACACCAAAAACAATAAGCCTGCAGCCTGCTGTGTTTGTAGTCTCTCATAATCACCTGGATATACATGCATTGAAATTTGACAGGCTCAGCAGGGATCTGACCCATTTTGATCCATCTATGGTCGTTCTCACTCAACAAAAGTTGATCTAATGATTTATTTCTGTTGAACAGGACTGTTAGAAAACTTTCATTTGATCATCGGCTGCAGCTCTCATCCATGTATTCTGACAGCTGAAGAGTGCCTGCTGTCAGAATACAATAGCACAGCAAGGAGGATTCCTCCATCCACCTCCCTTGTGTGGATGGGGGAATTCATTTGTTTTTTTTCTATCATGTCTCTGGCTGATCGGAAAATGAAAAAAGGAGTCCTTAATTGCCAGTCTTACAGTGTACCTGTGGCAAAAAAATAAGGAGATACTACACTGAACTGGGCTTCTATAGAGAGCACCAGAACCCTTGAATAGTGGGGATTTCTAATGTGCAAAAGGAAAGGGGCATCTTTAAACACAGTACATGTATGCATAAAAAATAAGTGGATATGGAAAAAAGAGCATGCTGCATTTTTCTGCACAGGAGCACACACAAGTGCACCATAAACTTGTGAAATGAAATGAATGAAAAATAATAATCAAAAAATGCACCGCAAATGCAGTACAAACGCACATGCAGAAATGCACAGTTAAAGCAGAAATTTGCTGTAAATGAGCCATAAAATGGCTAGCTGTTCCAGGATCCCAGTGTTTTCTGGTGTGCAGGTTATGTGGAAGTGCTTTCAATGCAAGGTTATTATCAGTCAAATTTTTTTCACCACAGCTTCTTAGAAATGTAGAAAAATAGAAGACTGACAGCAGAAAAAAGACCAAGTGATCCATTGAGTCTTCTTTAACCACTTCCCACCCAGCCTATAGCAGAATTATGGCAAGGCAGTGGTTCGGTTATCCTGACTGGGCGTCATATGACGCCCTGCAGGATAACAGCCGCCACACGCCCGCGGGGGCGCGCATCGCAGCGATTGGTGGTGCGGTGTGTCAGTCTAAAACACAGCTACACCGATCTTGGTAAAGAGCCTCCGATGGATGTAAACAGGAAAAGCCGTTGGTCGGCTTTTCCTCACTCCCATCCGACAGACGCTAGTAGAGGAGAGCCGATCGGCGGCTCTCCTGACGGGGGGGGGGGGGGCACTGACTGGCACCATTACAGAAATAAAAAAATAAGTGATGCCCAGCAATGCCACCCACCAGTGTAATCAGTGCCACCCATCAGTGTCCATCAGTGCCCATCAGTGCCACCCATAAGTACCCATCAGTGCCGCCTATGAGTGCCCATCAGTGCCGCCTATGAGTGCCCTTCAGTGCCACCCATCAGTGCCGCCTATCAGAGCCCATCATTAGCGCCACCTCATCGGTGCCGCCTTATCAGTGCCCGTCAGTGCAGCCATATCAGTGCCCGTCATTGAGGAAAACTTACTTATTTACAAAAAATTTTAAGAGAAACAAAGAAAAACTTTTTTTTCAAAATTTTCGTTTTTTTTTTTATTTGTTGCACAAAAAATAAAAATCGCAGAGGTGATCAAATACCACCCAAAGAAATCTTTATTTGTGGGAACAAAATGATAAAAAATTTGTTTGGATACAGTGTAGCATGACTGCACAATTGTCATTGAAATTGCGACAGCGCTGAAAGCTGAAATTTGGCTTCGGCAGGAAGGTGTATAAGTGCCTGGTATTGAAGTGGTTAAAACACAACTTCAACATATTCAACTATAGTATGACAGATGTTTAAATGATGTTCTCTTATAAATGTATGCTTACTTACTGATCTCTTTATTTTCTTTTTCTGCCACCCCTCCCCCTAGTTATATATATTTTTCATCCTATTTTTTTGTTCCTTACTAGATCTTGCGCTAAGTGACAGTAATCAGGAGACTCGGTTTGGTGCCACTGATATCTCTGCCAGTCAGCATGTGTTGGTGTGCGCCCTGCAAGAGCTCGGGGATCTTATTTTAAGACTGGGTACTACAGTCTCCCCTTTGCTGCGTGACTCCAGTGCTGGTAATCTATATGTATCTGCAGTAGGGCTGGTTACTATGTCTGTGTAAGAATAGGACAACTATACTAACACATTTCCTTATGCTGCTCTACCTCTGTCTTATAGGGGTCCTGGACACTGTGATTTCAGTAGCTCTCCACCCTAGCCTAAGTGCTCGCTTAGCCTCCGCTTGGTGCCTTCGCTGTTTGGTAGTGTCTATGCCTTCTCTAGCAGCTCCTCTCTTAGATCGGTGTGCTGAACGTCTGATAGCTCTTAAATCTTCTTCTGAAGCAGTGAGTGGGTATAGCCTTGTAGCAGCTGGACTGCTTGGCTCTGTTAGATTGTGCCCACTTGGTGTGCCACAGGGAAAAGGCAAGGTAAGGATCGTGCTCAGTATTGATCTTAACCTAGAACCTCATTTACTAACTGCAGTTGAACTGTTTTGCATGTAACATAATTGAATCCATTCACCTGCTTTGTATTCCTCAGCATGCCATTGTCACTTTGCATGTTTCCCAAAGCCTTAGGATAGTATAATTCCTTACATTGACAGAAATGTTTAAGTCAGAAAATAAAGTTAATTGTTTATCGATTAATTGCTTTGGGCCATACCACTGCTTTGCTGTTCTTCAATTTTGGTCATCTTTCACAGAACTGAATAAACATGCATTGTTGCAAAAGAATATGGACCTCAGGCATTTCAACTGTCATTTTGCAGTAGCTGGATGATGTAGAGAATCAAGAAGTGAAATAGGTCACATGATTTATTTAACAGACTTTCTTGCATTTAAAATTTGTGTCTCTAAAATGAATACAGTTCATTTTTGCAGTTTGCTACAAATTAGGCCCTGCGGCATTTTGTAATGACCCAGGTTTGTACAAAAGAGCCAGAGTTGATGGATGGTGGTTATTCGCTTTTAAAAGTCTTTCTTTACTGTAGGTAATACTGAGCCTGGCAGAAGACTTACTATGCTCTGCAAGCCAGAACAGTTGTCTCTCCTTACATCGAGTACATGCCGGGTGGCTTCTTATCGCTTCTCTCATGACTTTGGGTAAGAGTTTCTTGTTATTATATGCAGATGAAAAATGGTCAGTCCTGCAGTAAAAACCTTATTACGCTAAAGGGCCGTACACACGGGCCCAATGACAGCTGGCTTCTGTCGAAGGGGCATGACCAAAAAAGGTCTGCCGGTTGGCTTCCATTGAGTGCTGCTGCTGTGCTCTGGCGGGGGTCGTCTTCCTGTCAGAACACAATAGCTCAGCGGGGAGGTCACTGTACTAACGTTGGATTGTTGGTACAGTTGCTCCTCTTGAGGTCTTCAGTTTTTTTTTTTTCATTCAGCCTGCTGGGTTGAACCGAAAAAAAACTGTTAGTGTGTATCAGGCTTAAGAGTCCTTGCACAGCCCACCTGGGCTGGTCCTCTAAACATAAGCGACTCTCTGTTTAAGCTTTGTGTGTCAAAGGGGAGGCCTGTGGCCTGTGCATAAAATCTAATAACTTTTTTAATGTGGAATTAAACTCCAGAGTGGGGCCTTTTATCATTTGAATGTTTTTTTTTTTTTGTGGCTGGGAAACTGGAAAGAGAACCAGCCTTCGGAGCTAGGTAAAGCCAAGTGTACTGGTGACCTGGATCAGAGCTCTATAGTATGTGACATTAGGTATTCCTTGTACTTATAATGTATGTAATGCACAGGACAGGCTACAGTTAACTGTTATGCCCTGTACACACGGTCTGATTTTCTGACGGAAAATGTGTGATAGGACCTTGTTGTCGGAAATTCCGACCGTGTGTGGGCTCCATCACACATTTTCCATCGGAATTTCCGACACACAAAGTTTGAGAGCTTGCTATAACATTTTCCGACAACAAAATCCGTTGTCGGAAATTCCGATCGTGTGTACACAAATCCGACGCACAAGGTGCCACGCATGCTCAGAATAAATTAAGAGAAGAAAGCTATTGGCTACTGCCCCGTTTATAGTCTCGACGTATGTGTTTTACGTCACCACGTTTAGAACAATCGGATTTTCCGACAACTTTGTGTGACCGTGTGTATGCAAGACATGTTTGAGCCAACATCCGTCGGAAAAAATCCATGGATTTTGTTGTCGGAATGTCCGATCAATGTTCGACCGTGTGTACGGGGCATAAGTGTTCATGTTTATTGGTTTGGTCAATGTATGCAAAGGTTTATGAAAATGAAATTAGCATGGTTGACTTTAAAGGGTTAGTTCACCTTTACCAAAAAACTGCGTATGCAAATAAGGGGTGTCTGTAGATAAAAACAAACTGTCCAACTTTGACTGATCAAGGCCCAGCTATTACTGCTCACCTGCACCCTTACGTCCAAGGCTGAGCTCGGAGCTGCTGCATTAGGGGAAAGCTCATGTCAGGGGGTTTGAATTGGAGAAACAGCTCACTCCTGTGATGGTAAAGATGGAACAGTAATAGCTGGGCTTTGCTTAGCAATGGAAGTTTTCAGGTCAGGCATCATGAGGTATGTAAATGGTCTACACCTATAGCAAGGGCATTGTTCAATTTTGGTCAAAGCTGCACACCTTGTTTTTATCTACAGATAGCTCTCATCTGCAAGACTAGTTTTTTGATAAAGGTGAACCATGCCTCCTAATAATTATGTCTTTAAAACAGAAGATCAGATCAGAACTACTGACCAGGACTACTGACATTTTCTTGCTAAAACTTATTTTCTTTATTTTTGTGTGAATATTTTAATGCAATTATATATATATATATATATATATATATATATATATATATATATATATATATATATATATATATATATATATATATATATATATATATATATATATATATAATATTTTAAATGACTGACAAAGACATTAGTCAAAGTGTTCTTGCAGGCTGTTCACTCCCAAGGTCCCTATACTCAGCGTGTATTTCAAACACCCAAGCATTCTGTGACCCTTGAAGCTAAGAGAAAGTATTAGGCCGAATAGTTAGATATTACCCAACGCTTGCAAAGCATTAGCTTCACTGCTCTGTACTGCAGTGAATTCGGGCTAAAGGCTGCAGGATCTGTCCGTGTTCTCATTGCGGTTCTTGCTCTTAAATGAGCACCATCTAGCACCAGTCATATGCAAAATGACCAGCACGAAGGATTCCCTTTTAGATCATGATTATTTATTCTTTAATTTCACTTCCTTTGACATGATCTATAAATGCAAATAATGGAATATAAGTGGTGTATCAGAATAAAATCCAAACATAGATAGAAATGGGAATCCTGCCTGTGAAAATAGTAAGTAGGGTACTGTCCTAATGACATGCTAGAGGGGTGTATTCTAAAAAATACTATAATAACCTCAAAAACAAACAATAAGGGAGACAGAAACACACCCAAAAGTAAATGTATTATGCATATATAATGCAGCATTATGTATGCATAATACTTTTAGTAGAGATGACTCTTTTGGGTGTGTTTCTGCCTCACTTATTTTTTGTTTTTGAGGTTATTAGTGTATCAGAATGATCAATCTTTTTGAGCAAACTGTTTTTTTGGGTCAGATCCAACAAGATTTCAAGCTAGGAGGTGCACATTTTAATGTAGTGACGGGATCTCTTGCACTAATAATAGGTTATTTGTGTTTATGGATCATAATGAAGGAAGTGGAATTAAGGCAGCACTATTATGATCTGAAAGTGAAATCACATGTGCCAGTCTTTTTAGAAAATTTGCCCTGCATAAGCAGGTAAGACTCGATCTCGGCATGAGGCATGGTATAATTTTAAAGGTGTGCAATCTTGATTTTTGTATTCAGATCTAGCACCAAGGCCCCCACTATGAGCACAGTCTAAAATATACCTGTATTTGCTTATTTCCCGTATTTGTTTAATTTCCTTTTTCTTTACATTTCCTAACAAATGCTTCAGGTCCTGCAATGGTCCACCCCCATTTAGGACGGATTTTACTTCTTTGGCGGAGTGTTTTCCCACATACCCACAAGGACTTGGATACAGAACAAAGTCGGGGCGATGCCTTCACTTGGCAAGTGACTTTGGAAGGCAGATCTGGAGCTATGAGTGGTGAGTCTGCAACCAAAAGAGTTTAGCAGTGGTCAAAAGTGTTTTGTGCCCTAAAGTTTCACATGTCTATGCGTTTGGTCTAGTGGTTAAAGAGATGTTATACATTCATATATGGAAGAGTGTCTCTTTGTAAAAAAAAAAACAGGAACAGAGCTCTGCTTTTTTAATGCTTGTGCTTGCTAAGCTACGATGCTGGCAGGAAACAGAATAGTGAACATTGACCACCATTAACAGACTTACATATTTTTAGAAATTAATTTCAAGCAAATGGCCTAATGCACTGAAGAAATGTTGTTTTGACCTGTCAAAGAATTTTTTTTTTTTTCTGTACACCCAGTCTTGATCTTTACACAGCTCTGCCACACAACACAGCCCTATCTGGCAGGCAGGAAACCTGGTTTCCACTGCTACAGTTGAAAAAGATTTTCCTGGCTAGCTTGGCAGTGTTGTATGGCTTTTATAAATTACAAGACTGCTTGGTCTTAATTTTTCTAATGCAATGTTACCAGTTTTCTTGGTTTTGATTTTTACATAAAACCATCTTGCTACTTGACTAACTACTAGAATACATTGTTTGCTTTAGTTGCAATGATTGTTTTTCAATGTGTCTAATTTTTGCTCAGTATTGATGCATTGCTTTATAGATATATGAATCTGACTTGACTTATATTGGTGATGTTTATTTAAGTTTATTTAAGTCTGTTGCATTAATGCCAACTTGCAGCTATGCAGAGCTTTATATTGAATTGTGGGGAGCTCATGACTGAAGACATTCTACAGAGGCTCCTTCCTCCCCTTCCTTGTGCTGTGGCTTTGCTGACCCGGTAAGTGTTCCACACTGCTAGGATTCAAAAATAAAACATTGGATTACTTCAGATATGGCTATATCCAGCTTACTTTTACTTTAAACTATATATGCTAGAAGTTTTTCTAATGTTAGATGTTGTTTGGTAAAGTACTTCAGATACTTACAAGAGTCTATTATATCAGACTACTTAAGTGTTACTAAACCCTACTTAAGTGTTACTAAATCCACTAGTAAAATCCGTCTGTATATGCAGTAAAACATGCTTGGTTATACTCACTGTGGAACCTAAGGGGCTAATCTCTTCGCATTGTGTAAAAAGGCTTTTTGATCCTGTATGCACAGATCCTTCTCTTCCACTGACTCCAGAACAGGTCCCGATAAGACAGAGTTACTGGAGTCTGGCTGCACATACTCAGTTTGGTGTATATTGCTAGAGTTTTTTCTTGGGAAAATGCATGTGATTGGCACAGGGCCAATCAGCACTGTCCAGACAGAGGGTCAGGGGTCTTGCAGCCTCATAGGACAGTCAGAGTAGAATTAAAACTATTCCTACAAGCTTTAACCAGACACTGATAGAAGTCACAAGTCTGCTATATACTGCTGATGAGAAAAGGTATTTAGCAGTTTATATTTAATAAAATAATTGCATTTCCATGTTCTGTGTACTGTGGGAGACCAGATATATTGAATGCAGGGTCCTGGGTTTAGTAACACTTTAACCGCTTCAGCCCCGGAAGATTTTACCCCCTTCCTGACCAGAGCACTTTTTGCGATTGGCAAATGCGTCGCTTTAACTGACAATTGCACGGTCGTGCGACATTGCACCCAAACAAACTTGACGTTGTTTTTTCCCACAAATAGAGCTTTCTTTTGGTGGTATTTGATCACCTCTGCAGTTTTTATTTTTTGTCCTATAAACAAAAGCGATAATTTTGAAAAAAACGCAATATTGTTTACTTTTTGCTATAATAAATATCCCCCAAAAATATATAAAAAGACTTTTTTTTTCCCTTCGTTTAGGCCGATATGTATTCTTCTACATATTTTTGGTCAAAAAATCGCAATAAGCGTATATTGGTTGGTTTGCGCAAAAGTTATAGCGTCTACAAAATACGGATAGTTTTATGGCATTTTTATTGGGGTTGTCCCGATACCGATACTAGTATCGGTATCAGCACCGATACCGAGCATTCGCCCAAGTACTCGGGCAAATGCTCCCGATGCTTCCCACGATACCTAGAGGACAGCAGTAATCGGCGCGTGGGGGAGTTACAAGATTCTCCCCCAGCGGCTTTCAGCTGCTTTAGTGACATACAGCGGTGATCGCTCACTGCTGACTGTCACTGCATCCTCCTTTCCTCTGTCCCCCTCCGCTGTCCCCCTCCGTTCTTCTTTCCTTCTCTGTGCCTCTCCGCTGTCCCCTCCTTTCCTCTCTCCTTCTCTGTGCCTCTCCTGTCCCCTCCGTTCCTCTCTCCTTTTTCTGTCCCCCTCAGCTGTCCCCTCCGTTCTGCTGTGCCTCTCCGCTGTCCCCTCCGTTGCCCTCTCCTTCTCTGTCCCCTCCGTTCTCCCCCTCCGTTCCCCTCTCCTTCTGTCCCCCTCCGTTCTCCCCCTCCGTTGTGCCGTCCTCCTCCTCCTTCTTTGTGTATGGATAGAGTCAGCTGACTCTGTCCATTCACATAACTGAAACATTGTAATCTCCTGTGATTACAATGTGTCAGTTTATGAATGGAAAGGAGCCGCTGTCTTCTCTCCATTCATTCTCAGTGCAGCTGAGGCTGCAGAGAAAGGAACTGGGGAATCTCTATCCTCGGTCTCTTTCTCTGTCTCAAGGGGGAGATATCAGAGGTCTGTGAAGACCCCTGATATCTCACCAAAGCCCCCCAACAGGGCTGATTAAAAAAAACACATATTGCAATAAAGAATAAAAAAAAACTATTGTAAAAAATAAAAATTGTAAATGAAAAAAAAAAACACACACATACAACGTTCACCCTCTCCCCCCCCCCCCCCCTCAAAAAAATAAAAAAACACTGTCATGTGACATTAAAAAAAAAAGTATCGGTAATCGGTATCGGCGAGTACTTGAAAAAAAGTATCGATACTTGTACTCGGTCCTAAAAAAGTGGTATCGGGACAGCCCTAATTTTTATTATTCATTTTTTTTTTTGCTAGTAATGGCGGCAAACTTTAATTTCTATCGGGGCTGCGACATGGCGGACACGTCAGACGATTTTGACACATTTTTGGGACCATTGGCATTTTTACAGCGATCAGTGCTATAAAAATGCATTGATTAAAAAAATTGAGTAAAAATGTCACTGGCAGGGAAGGGGTTAACACTAGGGGTCGATCTAGGGGTTAATTGTATACCCTAGTGTGTGTTCTAACTGAATGGGGGAGTGAACTGTGTAGGGGAAGAGATAGATCGCTGTTCATACTCTGTATGAACAGACGATCTGTCACTTCTCCCCTCAGAGAATCGGAAACTGTGTGTTTACACACACAGATCACGGGAGCCCTCCCCTAGTGGCCACAGGGCGAAGCAACGTTATGTAACTTCTTTTCACCCAGCTGTGCCATTCACCCAGCTGTGCCATTCACCCAGCTGTGCCATTCTGCCGCAGTACAACTGTGGCGGCTGGTCAGAGAGTGGTTAAATATACAAACAGCACTGAGCAATTTGTTACTCTCTGCATCTGCTTCATACAAGCGTTAACAATATATTAGGATCTTTTTTTTTTTTTTCAATATAATATATCTTTATTACAAATTTTTCTTACATTATTAATTTACATCATTTTTCGTTTTGTTTTACTTTAGTATCTTTAGTATCTTAAAAATGTACATATGCTTCCTTTTTCATCTTTACTCATTCTTAACTCTCATACCATTCCCTCACATCCATACTGTGGTCACCCTTTTCTTCCACTGATTATTCACACTATACAGTATTTTCATATACTTCTATATCCATAGTTATGATTTGCTGCTCTCACCCAATGGCAAATGTTGGTTGTATTGGCTGGATCCGTTTTTCCACTATCTGTTTTCGTGCCAAAAATAACACCTCTTGCAAACAGATATTGGTGTATCTGGACCATCTCTCTTCTTGTAATAATCCCAGTAAACATACTTCAATTGTATCCGTAATGGGTCTATTTGTAACTTTTTCCAGTTTACTGACAACTTGTTGCCAGTATCCCCTTATACTCCCACAGTACCACATTTAGTGGAGAAAATCTGCACCCTTCTGCCCACATCGTGTACAGTTTGGGGCAGATACTCTCTTCATTTTATACAACCTATTTGGACCAAGGTAAGTCTGATGTATTATATTTAGCTGAATTATACTATTATTCATTGCTGGGGATACTTTCAAATGAGAGGAGCAGATTTCATCCCACTCCTGATTGGTCATATCTGGAATGGCTACCTGCCATTTATCCCTTGCCCCCACAGGTTCACTGTATATTTTACTTTGTAATAGGTGTAACTATAGTTTAGATATTAATCCCTTTGGTCCCTGTGTTTTCAGGATCCCTATGAGGTTCTTGTATGGTCGTATTGTATTTTTATTATATATCTGTCCAATTGTTACCTTTTTCTGTACCCAAAATGTACTATCCTCAAATGCCTCTAACTGTTCAAATATTGGGTTATTCCACAAAGCAGTTTCTGGCAGGATATCAATAAATTCCATCAGTTTTTTTGCCTCCTTCCATACTGACCTAGCCAGTATAATAAGAGGAATTTTTGCTCCAACCCTCCTCAAGTCAGTTGCTTCCAGACCCACCAAGAGATCATTTACTTGCATCTTACTTATTAAGTATTGTTTCACCCCCATTTCTTGTTCCTGCGTTACCCACGCTCTTAAGTGTTTTAATTGGCTTGCAAGATAATATAAATATAAATCTGGCAGTGCCAACCCTGCTGCTGTTTTGGGTCGTTTTGGGTGCTTCAATTGCAATGGCAAATAATTGGGGGGGCAGTGGACATCCTTGCCTTGTTCCCCTATATAGCCTTATTGTGGGGGATAATAATGCATTTATCAATACATTTGAGCATGGTTGTTTGTATATTATTCTTATCCATTTTCTGAATCTCTCCCCGAATCCGCTTCTTTTCAACTATACCTGCAAGAACACCCACTCTATAGAGTCAAATGCCTTGGCAGTGTCCAAAGATGCCAAGGCACTCATCTCCGGGATAAACTCACTCAGTTGTGCCAATAATTGTGTTCTTCTTATATCGTTTGAGGTAGATTTCCCTGGCATAAACCCTGTTTCGCCTCCACTTACAATAGACAAAATTACCCCATTAAGCCTCCTAGCCAATATTTTTGGCAGCACTTTATAATCTATATTTAATAGTGAGATTGGTCTATACGACGCACAATCACTTCTGTCTTTATCTGGTTTTGGTATTAATACCACTGTTGCCTCATACATAGAGGGAGACCTCTCTCCCCGCAGAAAGTCTCCCTAAACATCCTAGTCAAGACTGGTGCCGTGATCTCCACATAACGATGATACACCTCCAACGGTATACTGTCTGGTCCTGGGGATTTACCCTTTCCCAAGGAAAGGATAGCCTCTCGTACTTCCTCCTCCTCTATCTCTTTCTCCATCATCTCCTTTTGTTCCTCCGTTAATTAAAGAAATTCTAAATCCTCCAGGTATGTCTCTATCTCTTCTACTGTGCATATCAGCATTGATGTGTACATATTAACGTAATATTTATGAAAACTCGTGAGCATGTTGTCTATTGCACTAACAACCTGCCCTTTCTTGTTTCTCACCTTTGATATTGCTAGTGATGGTGATTGTTGTTTTATCAAGAAATTCAGCATCTTATTAGCCTGGGGTCCTTGCTCAAAATGTTTTTGTTTTAAAAAGAACCTCTTACGCTTAGCATTAACTATTGATTGATTCTTATACTGACACATTAATCCTCCCCAGCTTATTTGTTTTTTATTTGAGGGATCTTTTATAATATCTGCTTCTGCCTGCGCACATAGTTCTACTAATTCCTCTTCTTCCTGTCTATTAATACGTTTTATATGTGATATTGTGGATTTCAATGCCCCCCCTTTAATACGCCTTAAACGTGCCCCAAAATATACCATCCATTTTTCTATCCCCATGGTCTTCCAGAAATATTTCCATCTGTTCCGGTATCCAATCATTTAAACCAATCTGAGTTATCCAATAGGGCTGAATCCTACATCCCAGACGCCTTCCCCTTGGACATATTGTTAAATTAAATGTCAACCCAGAGTGATCAGACACCCCCCTGGGCATTTATGTCACTGAATGCACCAGAGGAAGTATCTTCTCATTTCCCAAAGCCAGATCTATTCGAGACATGCATCCTCTTCCTGGTGCACACCACGTGTAGGATCTAACATCTGGGTTTTTAATTCTCCATAAGTCGATCCATCCTGCCTCTTCTATAAACGTCTCTAAAACATTAGGTCCCACCATTCCTTTCTGGGGTTTTTTCCCATATATATCCATCTTTAGGTTCAACCACATATTGAAATCCCCCATACATATATGTGCCCCTGGGTACTCTGTCATGAATAACATTGCTTCCTTCAATACTCCTAATGTAGCTGGAGGGCGATTTTATATCCCCATGAGGACAAATGGCATTGAGTATATTGTGGAAAAGAACAAAACATATCTCCCTTCAGGGTCCCTCTTTACTAGGGATGAGACGAACACCCCCCGGTTCAGTTCGCACCAGAACATACCGAACAGGCAAAAATTTGGCAGAACACACGAACACACTTTAAGTCTATGGGACACAAACATGAATAATCAAAAGTGCTCATTTTAAAGGCTTATATGCAAGTTAGTGTCATAAAAAGTGTTTGGGAACCTGGGTCCTGCCCCAGCGGCATGTATCAATGCAAACATTTTTTTTAAAAACGGATGTTTTTTCGTGAGCAGTGATTTTTTTTTTTTCAATGCTTAAAGTGAAACCATAAAAATGAAATATTCCTTTAAATATCGTGCCTGGGGGGTGTCTATAGTAAGCCTGTAAAGTGGCGCATTTTTCCTGTGTTTAGAACAATACCACAGCAAAATGACATTTCTGAAGGAAAAATTTTCATTCAAAACTGATCGTGGCTGTAATGAATTGTCGGGTCTCGGCACTATAGATAAAACTCATTGAAAAAAAGAGCATGGGATCCCACAGTCCATTACCAGGCCCTTCGGGTCTGGTATAAATATTAAGGGGAACCCTGAATCAAAATAAAAATTGTGTGGGGGTCCCCCTAAAATCCATACCAGGCTCTTCGGGTATGATATGGAAATTAAGGGGAACCCTGCACCAAATTTTAAAAAAATGGCGTAGGAGTCCCCCCAAAAATCCATACCAGACCCTGCAGGTCTGGTATGGATTTTAATGGGAACCCTACGCCAAAATTTAAAATTTTAAAAAAGGCGTAGGGGTCCCCCCAAAATCCATACCAGACCCTTATCCGAGCATGCAACCTGGCAGGCCGCAGGAAAAGAGGGGGGGATGAGAGAGCGCCCCCCCCGAACCGTAACAGGCCACATGCCCTCAACATGGGGAGGGTGCTTTGGGGTAGCCCACCAAAGTACCTTGTCCCCATGTTGATGGGGACAAGGGTCTCATCCCCACAGCCCTTGCCCAGTGGTTGTGGGGGTCTGCGGGCGGGGGGCTTATCGGAATCTAGAAGCCCTCTTTAACAAGGGGACCTGTGTGAAATGTACCCCTACCATTTCATTAAAAAAAAAAAAAAAAATGTCCCATGATGTCCATTCATCATCTTCAAGCCGCGACGGCCTGAAAAAGAAAAAAAATGCCACCGATCCTCCTCTATGGGAGGCTCCTGCCGTGTGACTTTTCTTACTGAGTGGGGCGGGGTCACCCGTTTACGTAAATGGAGGCCCTGCCCCCATGGACGCCATGGGAAAGTCCCCGTGGCGTCAGAGGGGGCGGGGTCATCCGGGTACGTCACAGGGTGGCCCTGCCCTCAGTTATATAAGAACCGTCATCAGCAAAGAAGTGTCACATGGCGGGAGCCTCCCATAGAGGAGGATCGGTGGCGGATTTGTTTTTCTTTTTTTTCAGTCCGTTGGCGGAGCGATATAAGAAGATGAATGGACATCGTGGGACATTTTTATTTTTTTTAATCTTTTAATAAAGGACTTGTCCCCAAGCTGTGTCTTGTCGTTTTTAACATTTTGACACTTTTTTTGTGAAATGGTAGGGGTACATTTGTACCCTGTTACCATTTCACACGGGGGGGGCGGCTATGTCTGGGGGCCCTCTTGTTAAAGGGGGCTTCCAGATTCCGATAAGCCCCCCGCCCCCAGACTCCCACAACCACGGGCAAGGGTTGTGGGGATGAGGCCCTTGTCCCCATCAACATGGGGACAAGGTGCTTTGGGGTTCTACCCCAAAGCACCCTCCTTATGTTGAGGGCATGTGGCCTAGTACGGTTCAGGAGGGGGGGGGGCGCTCTTTTCCCTCCCCTTTTCCTGAGGCCTGCCAGGTTGCATGCTCGGATAAGGGTCTGGTATAGATTTTGAGGGGGACCCCCTACGCCATTTTTAAAAAAAAATTGGCACAGGGCTCCCCTTAAAATCCATACCAGACAAAATGCGCCACTTTACAGGCATACTATGGACAACCCCCAAGCACGAAATTTGCATTGATACATGTCCCCTGGGGCAGGACCCAGGTCCTCAAAAACTTTTTATGACAATAACTTGCATATAAGCCTTTAAAATGAGCACTTTTGATTTTTCATGTTAGTATCCCATAGAGTTTAATGGTGTTCCAGCGGCTTTCGAATTTGCCTCGAACACCACATATTGTTCGGTGTTCGCAGAACATCCGAACAACCAAAGTTCAGCCCGAACTTATGCTCGGGCCGAACTGTTCGCCCATCCCTACTCTTTACCCTAATACACTCCCATGTCACTGTCTTATGCACCATCAGGGAAACCCCCCTTGAATAAGTTGTATGGCAAGGGTGGCAAGACCACTGAATCCACAATCTTTTAAGATAATCAAGTCTGTCTTTAACCATATGTGTTTCTTGAATACATACAGTATCTCAAAAAAGTGAGTACACCCCTCACATTTTTGTAAATATTTTATTATATCTTTTCATGTGACAACACTGAAGAAATTATACTCTTCTACAATATAAAGTAGTGAGTGTACAGCTTGTATAACAGTGTAAATTTGCTGTCCCCTCAAAATAACTCAACACACAGCCATTAAAGTCTAAACCGCTGGCAACAAAAGTGAGTACACCCCTAAGTGAAAATTGTCAAAATTGGGCCAAATTAGTCATTTTCTCTCCCCGGGTCATGTGACTCGTTAGTGTTACAAGGTCTCAGGTGTGAATGGGGAGCAGGTGTGTTAAATTTGGTGTTTATCGCTCTCACTCTCTCATAATTGTCACTGAAAGTTCCACATGGCATCTCATGGCAAAGAAATCCCTGAGGATCTGAAAAAAATAATTGTTTCTCTACATAAAGATGACCTAGGCTATAAGAAGATTGCCAAGATCCTGAAACTGAGTTTCAGCACGGTGGCCAAGACCATACAGCGGTTTAACAGGGCAGGTTCCACTCAGAACAGGCCTCGCCATGGTCGACCAAAGCAGTTGAGGGCACATGCTCAGCGTCATATCCAGAGGTTGTCTTTGGGAAATAGATGTATGAGCTCTGCCAGCATTGCTGCAGAGGTTGAAGGGGTGGGGGATGGTCTCAGCCTGTCAGTGCTAAGACCATGCGCCTCACGCTGCATAAAAATGGTCAGCGTGGCTGTCGTCCCAGAAGGAAGCCTCTTCTAAAGATGATGCACAAGAAAGCCCGCAAACAGTTTGCTGGAGACAAGCAGACTATGGACATGGATTACTGGAACCATGTCCTGTGGTCTGATGAGAACAAGATAAACTTATTTGGTTCAGATGGTTTCAAGAGTGTGTGCCGGCAACCAGGGGAGGAGTACAAAGACAAGTATGTCTTGCCTACAGTCAAGCATGGTGGTGGGAGTGTCATGGTCTGGGGCTGCATGAGTGCTGCCATCACTGGTCAGCTACAGTTCATTAAGGGAACCATGAATGCTAACATGTACTTTGACATATTGAAGCAGAGCATGATCCTCTCCCTTTGGAGACTGGGCCTCAGGGCAGTATTCCAACGTGATAACAACCCCAAACACGCCTCCAAGATGACCACTGCCTTGCTAAAGAAGCTAAGGGTAAGGTTGATGGACTGGCCAAGCATGTCTCCAGACCTAAACCCTACTGAGCATCTGTGGGGCATCCTCAAATAAAAGGTGGAGGAGCGCAAGGTCTCTAACATCCACCAGCTCCGTGATGTCGTCATGGAGGAGTAGAAGTGGACTCCAGCGGCAACCTGTGAAGCGCTGGTGAACTCTATGCCCAAGAGGGTTAAGGCAGTGCTGGAAAATAATGACGGCCACACAAAATATTGACACTTTGGGCCTAATTTGGACATTTTCACTTAGGGGTGTACTAATTTTTTGTTGCCAGCGGTTTAGACATTAATGGCTGTGTGTTGAGTTATTTTGAGGGACAGCAAATTTACACTGTTATACAAGCTGTACACTCACTACTTTACATTGTCGTAAAGTGTCATTTCTTCAGTGTTGTCACATGAAAAGATATAATAAAATATTTACAAAAATGTGAGGAGTATACTCACTTTTGTGAGATACTGTATTATTTTTGCTTGTGCTTTATGAATCTCTGTAAAGACTTGTGTACGCTTCAATGCCATACCCATGCCTCTCACATTCCATGACAGAAAAGTGCACTGATTAATCATCTCTACCATCTTTCCACAAAAAAAACTGACACTCCCCCTATTATTAGTGACCTCTCTCCCACCTGCTTACTTTCCCCTACTACTCTCATCTTTTCCCCACTCATCCATTCATCCCACTTCCATATCAAAAAGTTTAGGGCATTACTGACATATCGCATCTGCTACTATATAGGTAATTTGTATGGGTTTCAGACTTACTGCTCCTCAACCCCCCTATCTTATTGTCCTGTGAAGAAAAAAAAGCCCCACAGATATGTGTGTTCTTACCCCTTCCTTTTCCCTCCCCCCCCCCTTTACTTCCTACTCCTCCCTCTTCCTAGCCCTCTCCCTTCCATCTGTGTATTTATGTGTTCCACCTCTCTCTCCTCTTGCACTTATACGGCGTATCATTTTACTGTGTATGTAAAAAAAAGAAAGAAAGGGGGGGGGACGGTCAACAACAATAACATAATTTTTCATACATATGTCTACCTTCACTCCCCCCCCCCTTTTGCCTTCAAAATTACTTTAAAATAACACAAAAAAAGCCCAAAACTAAAAAAAAAAAGATACATGTTCTCTCCCAGTATGTTCCCCATAAATCCTCCCGACGGCATCCTTATCATAGGATATCTCTCAACTCCTCACTATCCATTATTTAGGTGCAGGTTTAAATGTCCGAATCAATTCATGGGCTTGCTCCGGTGTACTAAAATACATAATCTTTCCTCCATCTTCCACTCTCAATCAGGCTGGGTAAGCCATAGAGTATTCTACTCCTACCTCTCTGTTTCCGTTTTATTTCATAAAAGGTTGCCCGTTGTTTTTGTAGCTCTAGGGAGAAGTCCGGAAATATTGACACTTTACTGTTTTCATAATGAATCTCCCCCTTTTGTCTTGCTTTCTGCAGAATCAAGTCTCTATCTCTGCAGTTCAAAAGTCGCGCCAGCAGTGGCCTAGGGGGTCCCCCTGGTTTGGTGGTGCTGCAGGCACCCTATGTTCTCTTTCCACTGCAAATGCTGTTGATACCTCTATACCAGGAAATATACTTCTCAGCCATTTCTCAACAAAGTCCCCCGGGTTATACCCCTCCATTTTCTTCGGCAATCCTACTATCCTTAAATTCGCATGGCGATTCTCAAAATCATCTGTTTTCTGATACCATATAGCAATCTATTTTTCTGCTAGTGACACCTTTTTGGGCATAGGGGATAAAGTGTCCTCCAATAGAGATATCCTGTTTTCAGCTTCTGCCATCCTGTCTCTAATGCTATGCATATCCTGCCTGATCAGTCCTATATCCATTTTAATCTCGTCCATTTTACCTGTCAGGGCTGCGTTGCTTAAGTGGATGGCTGCCACTAGTTGTGAGCTTACTTGTTCCAGCGTCAGCTTGGCCTGCTTCTCAGGCTGTGATGTGCTGAGCTTTTGGGTTTCCAAAGCTGATGGTCCACAACTCCGTGTCTGTAGGGGGCTACGCCCGCCGTCCTGCTTGTCGGTCCTCGCGAATTCTCTGAGGCGGTCCGCTGCCGACTGTTTGCTGCTCATCTTGCCGCCGGGATCTATTCGTTTCCGGGTTGCAGGTCTCAGTAGCAGATGCTACACAAGATACTGTCGGAGACTCAGGCTGATGTCAGAACTCATACTAATCACATCTGGCTTTGATAGCAGAAGTCACGGTATTAGGATCCTTAAATTGGTTGTAAACCTCAGACCTGAAATATGAACAAAGCATATCCCTTTATAGTGTGCATTTGTCTCAATTAACCACTTCAGCCCACGCCCAATTCTGACACTTCTCACATATTAGTAAAAATCTAATTTTTTTTGCCAGAAAATTACTTAGAATCCCTAAACGATCTCTCTCTCTCTCTCTCTCTCTCTCTCTGTCTCTGTGTCTCTCTCTCTCTCTCTCTCTCTCTCTCTCTCTCTCTCTCTCTCTCTCTCTCTCAAAATACCTCCCACCCGGCCACTGCATATAAACAGCCTGGCGGATTTTTCGTCCTGTTGAGTGGACGTTCCTGAGCATCCCTCAGAAGGAGCGGGATCGTGCCGCATCTCGGATCGGCAGGAGGGCTCTGTGATTGACCCTCCTGATCACATGATGGCTTTGTCAGATCACAGCCATCATGTGATGTAAACAGAGTGCCAATGCCAGGAGATCGGCTCTCCTTACATGGAGCCTGTCAGTGAGGAGAAGGAGAGCGGATTTGTGCCGCGAGCCGGGGATCAGTGTGTATGAGCTGTTTTTTACACTTTGATCACCCAGCTAGTGTCCCCAAAACTGTGTCCCCACACACAACACCTTACACATCTGTCCCAGTAAAATCATCTGTCCGTGATCATCTGCCACATCTGTCCCTGATCATCTGTCTCAGTACACATTTGCACATCTGTCCCTGTGCACAACTGCTCACCTCTGTCCCAGTAATCTGTCAACATGGCTAAAAACAATACGTTTTTCATTTTCTTTCCACATTTTCGAAAAACTTGTGGAAAAAAATTACATGTTCGAAAGACTCATTATGCCTCATAGAATATACATTGGGTTGTTTGCTTTCCAAAATGGGGTCATTTTGTGGGTAATTCCACTGTCCTGGTGCCCCAGGGCCTTCAAAGATGTGATAGGTACTCGGGAAACTAAATGTGTAGTTTATGCTCCTAGAACACCTAATGGTGCTCCCTGCATGTTGGGCCTCTCTATGTAGCCAGGCTGTGGAAAAGTCTTACACATGTGGTATCGTCATACTCAGGAGGAGTAGCAGAATGTAGGGTGTTGCAATATTGCAAGTTTACCTATGCCAGTTGTGAGAAATAACTTGTTAATATGACAATTTTGTGTGGAAAATTAACAATTTTTTTTCCTCGACAATTGTGGGCAAAAAATTGCAACTTCAAAAAACTCACTATGACTCTTACTAAATACCCTGGACTGTCCTCTTTACAAAAAGGTGTAATTTGGGTGGTATTTGTACTGTCCTGACATTGTAGGGCCTCAAGAAATTAGATAGGCCATCAGTACATCAGGATTAATCAATTTTCAGTGATATGTAGCATTTCTTGTAGATTTTAACTTTCACACAAACCAGTCATCATACACTTATCAGGTTTTTTTTTTTACCAAAGACATGTAGCAGAATACATTCTGGCCTAAATTTCTGACAACATTTGATTTGATTGGATTTCTTTTAAAACAGAGTAGAAAATATTGTTTTTTTCCCCAAATTTTTGCACTTTTTGCGCTTATATTGCAAAAATAAAAAACCCAGTGGTGAATAAATACCACCAAAAGAAAGCTCTATTTGTGTGAGCAAAATGATGAAAATTTCATTTGAGTACAGTGTAGCATGACTGCGTAATTGTCATTCAAAGTGTGAGAGCACAGAAAGCTGAAAATTGGTCTGGGAAGGAAGGGGGTGCAAGTGCCCAGTATTGTGGTAGTTAAGCAGAGGCCATCGAGAATAAAATGGTGGGTGTAGCAATTTTTTATGTCGCACAGTATTTGTGCAGTGGTTGAATGAATTTTAGTGCACACAAACACAATATAATACCCAATTAGTGGTAAAATATAAAAGATGATGTTACGCCGAGAAAATAGATACCAAACATGTCATACTTTAACCACTTGCCCACCAGGCCAATTCTGACATTTCTCTCCTACATGTAAAAATCATCATTGTTTTGCTAGAAAATTACATAGAACTCCCAAACATTATATATGTTTTTTTAGCAGAGACCCTAGAGAATACAATGGCGGTCATTGCAACTTTTTATCTCGCATGGTATTTGCAAAGCAATTTTTAATGCTTTAAAAAAAACAAAACAGTAAAGTTAGCCCAATTTTTTTGCATAATGTGAAAGATGAAGTTGCGCCGAGTAAATAGATACCTAACATAGATGGTTAGCACAGGGCTCGACAAACCCCGGGCGCCAGGTCGCATTTGCGACTAGAATTAGCGACCTGGCGCCTGGGGCGGCACAGCTGGGGTATCCTGTGTCCGTTCGACACCCCCCCCTCCCGCCGCGATCGCGCTGGGCCGCGCCGGTAATTGAGGTCCCGGCTTTGCGGCCTACTGCAGTCCTATGGTTCCTGGTTCCTTCTGCAATCGGGCGCCCTCTGGTGGTGGCCGTTGGTATGACAAGACATCCACCAATGCTAATGGAGCAGCTTTCCCTACCTGTTTTCACTGCCTGCTCATCTCCTTCCCTTTACTTAGAACCCCCAAACATTATATATATTTTTTATTCTAACACCCTAGAGAATAAAATGGCGGTCATTGCAATACTTTCTGTCACACCGTATTTGCGCAGCGGACTTACAAGCGCACTTTTTTGGGAAAAAATACTTTTTTTAATTAAAAAATAAGAAAACAGTAAAGTTAGCCCAATTTTTTTTATATTTTGAAAGATGATGTTACGCCGAGTAAATTGATTCCCAACATGTCACGCTGCAAAATTTCATTCGCTCGTGGAATGGCGACAAACTTTTACCCTTTAAAATCTCCATAGGTGTCGTTTAAAAAATTCTACAGGTTGCATGTTTTGAGTTACAGAGGGAGTCTAGGACTAGAATTATTGCTCTAACGATCGTGGCGATACCTCACGTGTGGTTTGAACACCGCTTTCATATGCGGGTGCTACTCACATATGCGTTCGCTTCTGCAAGCGAGCTCGGCGGGACGGGGCGCATTTAAAAAAATTATTTTTTTTTCTTATATATTTTACTTTTTATTTTTTATTTTTACACTGTTTTTAAAAAAAAATAAAAGTTGTGTCACTTTTATTTCTATTACAAGGGATGGGGCACATTTAAATTTTTTTTTTTTTCTTATTTATTTTAACTTTTATTTTTTCACTGTTCTTTTAAAAAAAAAAAAAGTCACTTTTATTCCTATTAGAAGGAATGTAAAAATCCCTTGTAATAGAAAAAAAGCATGACAGGTCCTCTTAAATATGACATCTGGGGTCAAAAAGACCTCAGATCTCATATTTACACTAAAATGCATTAAAAAAAAAAATTGTCATTTGAAAAAAAAAAAAAAAAATGTCCCTTCAAGTGCTATGGGTGGAAGTGACGATTTGACGTCGCTTCCGCCCTGCAATGACTTGGAGATGGGCGGGGGGGCCATCTTCCTCTCACTTGTCTCCATGTCAGGCCAGGGACAGATCCGGATCGCCTCCGCCGTTACCGACGGCCACGGTAAGCGGTGAAGGGCACCGGAGAGCGGCGGTAGGGGGGCCCCTCTCCTGCCGCCGATTAAAAGTGATCTCACTGCTAATCTGCTGCAGAGACCACTTTTATCTGAAAGAGAACCGCCGGCTCTTGAAGAAGATACCGGGGTTATGGTAGCTAGCTGCTACCATAACAACGGTATTTCTCTTCAAAGACAGGACGTATATAGTCGTCCTGCGGGAAGGAAGTGGTTAAATTAAAATTAATTTATTATTTGTCATCTCCCTGCTTGGCCCCTTTCACACGGGCTGTCTGATCAGGTTCACCTGTCAGTTTTTCAGGCGGACCTGATTGGATCCTTAGCGAGAATATGGTGGTCTTGTGTACCTGCATGGCAGGAAATAAAAGCAGTCACATTAGTTCTAGTCGTCTCTGTGTAAATTTAAGATTGGTTAATTTTTATATTGAAAATAAAGCTTTGTCGGTCGTTTAAAAAAAAAAAAAAAACCTGGCTCCTAACTTTTTTAGCTGGCTCCTAGATTCCAAGCAAATGTGTCAAGCCCTGGGTTAGCAGATGGTGAAACGTGCACCTAATAGCCTCGTCTCCTATTCCCCCCCTCCCCTTTTTGTATTCTCTCTTTCTTTTATACAGTATATGTTGTACATTGACTCCATTTCTATTGATGTGTTTTACTGTAGGCTATACAGACATTTCAATATATTCATGTATGTACTATTGTCAAGGCTATGTTGGTCTATGTTGATTTATGTACCATGCATACTTTTTTCAATAAAGTTGGTTTTTCCAATTAAAAAAAAAATAGATACCTAACATGTCACCCTTCAAAATTGCACACGCTCGTTGAATGGAGCCAAACTTCGGTACTTAAAATTCCCCATAGGCGACGCTTTAAAATTTTTTACTGGTTACATGTTTTGAGTTACAGAGGAGATCTAGGGCTAGAATTATTGCTCTCGCTCTAACATTCGTAGCGACACCTCACATGTGTGGTTTCAACACCGTTTTCATATGTGGGCAGGACTTTAGTATGCGTTCGGTTCTGTGTGCGAGCGCACTTTAAAATTTTCTAATTTGACACTTTAAAAAAACAAAAAATGTTTTGATCACTTTTATTCCTATTACAAGGAATGTAAACATAATAGGAATATGGCATGACAGGACCTCCTTACAGTGAGATATGGAATCAATAAGACCCCACATCTCACCTCTCAGGCTGGGAAGCGTAAAATAAAAAAAACAAAAAAAACAAATAAAAACGATCACTGCTTTCCAGCCGAGGTGGCGCCGTTTTTTTTTTTTAATGCAGGGTGTGACATCATAACATCCTGCCTGGCCTCTGACGATCATAGAAACTCCGGCGACCATCTGGTCCACCGGATATCTCTATGGTGGACATCCGGGGCCGGTGGGTCCGTTCTCCGACTCACCGATCGCAGAAATGAGTCGGTAGAAGCATTGGAGGGCGGCAGGGGGGGGTGGGGGGAGTCCCCTCTCGCCGCCCGTAAGAACGATCTAGCGGCTAACCAGCCGCTATGATCATTCTTATAGTGTAGGAAATCACCGGCTGAAAACGCTGATATCTGAATGATGCCTGTAGCTTCAGTCATCATTCAGATATACCATTATGAAGCTCAGGACGTCCATGGATGCCCAGCAGTCGGCAAGTGGTTAAAATGGCATACGCCCGTGGAATGGCGATAAACTACGGCACTTCCTGTCTGTTACTCCCGCGGGAGTAGGTGTGTACATTCCTTTTCCCCGGCAGGGCACTGTCTCCTGGGAGCTAAGTGTCAGCATTTCCAGGAGTCAATGCGGATCGCCGCCGCAATACCTCACGAGATCGTCTGCTCTCTGTCCCCGTACTGACCTTTGCTTCGTCTGTGTTTGTTGTGTTAATTTTTGGTTGCCATCAAAACGGGGCGGGAACTTCCAATAACGCCGCCCGTTGTGATGGTAACCTGCTCAGTTTACGGCACTCCGCGCCGTTACAACTGAGCACGCGCGGGAATGAGCAGTGAATGCTGGTAGCTCAGCATTCACTGGAACCAGGAAGTTAATGCTTGTGGGCTTCACGTGCCCACAAGCAAGATGAAACCGGCCATACCCTTTTTTTATAACTTCGTTTTTTAATGGATGCCGGACATCGGGGGGAGATAAATCACCAGAACAGTGAGTCTAACATTGCAATTATTTGATTGTGTGCATGGTTGAAAAGAAAAAAAAAAAAAAAGGAATGGTCGGTGGACCTCCGCTTTAACACAGGCCATTACAATCATTTTCAGTACCAGATTTTCCCATCAGGTGGTGCTGCAGAAGAAAAAAACTGTGATTGGAGCTTTTGTTCCAGTAATCCCCAGAACGTGCGGTAACATTTTCAACACTGTACCAGTTACAGATTTTGGAATTCACATTTTTCCTGAATGTTTTCTTTGAATACCTGCTTTTCACCAATGTTAGTGTTGCGCATCAGCAGTAACACTCTGTAGCTCCAAATTATATTTGTGCTACTTAAGATGTTTTATTTCAAATGCCTGTTTTCCTTCTTTCTGTTCATGCTGTCTACTATAATTCAGTAAATCTTTTTCCCATGGTTAGACTACCCAGCTTACAGAAGCTGTATGGAAACCCCCTGAAGGCTTGTTCTGTCTTATACAGACTAAGGCTGTACCAGCTACTGAAACTACTTCCTCCCAAAACATATGAAGGTACTTTTATTTCCTGTATAATTTTACTGTTAAAAACAATGTTTTACTGTGCTGTTTTATAACCAAATTAATAGAGATTTAATTGTATCAGCCAGACTTTACAGCCTTTACATTGTTCTGTCTTGGAAACAGGCAGTATTTGTGCTGTTATAAAGGAATTGGTTGCTGACCTGTCGTCTCCTGACTACACACCTAGTGGAGCTGCCTTCCTTCTGCCATCACTCTGTCACCCTGATGACCTAGTGCTGTTGGGACCATCATTGCGGGAGAGTAGTCACAGAGCTGTTGAAGAGCAGGTGAATTACATAGGAACTGGTCTAATGGAGGGTCCTAAATAATATGGCCCAATTTATATATTTTGTGTTACTATTTATTTGACTTCTAAGGGAATACATTTTATATAAGCATACAGTGCAGGACACACGCAAAATATTCATACACCTTGGGTTATAAGTGCATACCTTCAGGTGATTGGCCACATGTCCTTCTGGGGCACCCCCCTCCCTTTTATAGTCCAACTTACTCAATTTTTTTCATTTTTTTCCATTGAGGGAAACGGGAAGTCAGAAACATTTTGTGTTATACTGCCGCCTTGTTGTGATGCAACATGATCAGCATGCACCCCCTCTCCCCCCAATTAACCCCCCCCCCCGGCTACAGGAAGGGGATCCTCTCTCTGCACCCTCTGTCACAATTTGTAAACAGTGCTCCCGTGCGGGGTTCCGCTTCATTCATTCGCAGTTTCCTGTGAATGAAAAGACTACAAGTACCAAGCCTGACGACATGTAGTTCCCAATGAAGTGTGAGGGTGCTGGTAAGCACTCCCATAGTTCATTGATCTTCCTGCTTAAGTAACTGCCTGCCTGTATCAGAGGTATAGGCAGCCAGTTATACTGAGAGTATGCAGGAGCCTGGCATTGCACTCACGATCTGCTGATCACGAGTGGAATGCTCTGCAGGCTCCTTTAGAAGGAAAATAACAAATGCATTTACATTAAAAAAAAGTGCATTTATTTTTTTCTAAAGGTGAACTTATCCTTTAAACCACTGTTTAAGATAGATAATCACAGCACGTCTCCCTGCTCCCAAAGCTGCCTTTATCCTCCTCAGTCTTGCATACCAGCTAGATGCCAAAGTCCAGCAACCTTCCCTGACTCCACACTGCACTAAACTGCACTAAAATTAAAAAACAAAAGGGCCACACATCGCTGTCATCTTGAAAATCCATTTGATTTTATTAAGCAAGCAAGCAAATTCAGCTCACACTGCAAGCCTTCCACCAGTTTTTTTTCTATTTCCTGTATTCTTATTAATTTTCCTGACCTAAACCTAGTTTTCTCGAGGATAGTAGACTTCAATAGTGCCCACTGTTTACGGACTCCTGTTTTACTCCAGCCCTAATTCATTTTTTAGAAATTTACCAACTTAAGCAAAATGTGACTATTTAAAATCCAAAACTTTTGTTCTTGTATATGATTTTTCAGTTTAGCAAAAAAAAAAAGTGATCACTAGAACCCAAACTTTCTCCCACTTCCGCATCAATCAATCCTATTTGTCATTACTAGGTCTAGAATGTGATATCCTCTAGTCAGGCTGTTTACCATCTGTTTCAGAAAACCCCAGTCGGTTCCTCCATTTTATTCTGCTCCTTCTTGAAAACGCAGTTTGAGAATTCCATTTAATGTTAGGAATGTTGAAGTCGCTCTTAATTAAAACCTCTTCCTTCATTGTCATAACATGACTGTTTCTGAATTACTGTGTTCCTCAATAGACTAAAAAAAAGATTTGTTGGTAAATACAAATATATTTGTGTCTTTATCAAAACAGGACAATAACCTAAAAAAAGTATATTACATTTGTGCAGGGGAAGTTTGAAGAGAAAATGAACGTTACATTGTCTTCATGGTAATTTTTCAAAACATGACTCCAGGCTGACAGTTAACATACATATTTGTGAACAGTTTACCTGCCAAAATGAATGTAATTCAGTATAGCAGCTTTTGTGCTCTACACTTATTTCCTCTGGAAACAAGATAATGACTTCACGATGGTTCTGTTTGAAGTTCAGACTTTCAGAATGTTGTCAATTCAGTTTTATGCTCAATATGCTGACAATGTTTTTAATAATAATATAATAATGTGACCTTATTTTTATTTTTTCTTAAATACACCTTTGCTATATAGCTCCTCCTCAGCAGTGGGATTGCAGGCGGTCTAGAATATGATACTCATGCAGTGTATCAGATGCCCTCTGAAGGAGAGTTGGTGCCCACCTCCCTGCCTCTAGCCTTCATAGTCATCCAAGCTGCAGCCTCACTCTTTGGCGTTTTGTTGTCAAATATGCCCGAGTCACAGAGGTAGGGTTAGGACACATAATAACTACGGGATGTAAATGTTACACATACTTATGATTTCTGATATTTTCTTCTTAAGAACATAAAATGTTGTCCATTTCTTCATTGCCACCTGTAGAGTTCAAATCTTGGAGCAGCTGGTGGATTCTGTCAAGCAAACAAAAGGCTCCCGTCAACAGAGTATCCAGCTATCGGCTCTTGCTGCACTCTGCTGTTTCCTCAAAGTAAGTGTTCTTGTGGAGTAATTGCTAGATTAATACTGTTCTAATCAGGGACATATATAACAATCTAATATTCATGTGGACATGATTGTACAAAAGATGGATGTATTTTCACTTCTATTACAGAGATTTATTGTGTATATATATATATATATATATATATATATATATATATATATATATATATATATATATATATATATATATATATATATAATTTTTTTTTTCTTTTTTGACTATTGAGGGATAAAGAAAGTCAATAACTGTCAGGTTCTACTGCAGCCTACAGGAGGATTTAATACTGGCAAACAAAAAAAATGTAGGCTGGCCCATGATAACCCCTCCTACTTCCAGCATGCTGATATCCTAGGCGAATGGACACCTTTTTTCAGCTCTGTTAGGAAAAACTTTATTTTATGCTAGCTTTTTTCTTCAATCAAGATTTCTTACTACATTGCTGCTTGATCTGGTTTCTATATGACAGCTATCTGGATCAACCTTTCCTCAGACTAACTGTGGAATTTTGTACCCCAACCCTGCTGGACAGGACGTTGCAGAGCTAACCCGGAAGTGATCTTGAAGCACTGGGTCTTCGCTTAAGGCACTTTCCAGTTCTGGCAAAAAGGAAGGGATCAACAAACCTTTTGGCCTGCACACCCTGGAACTTAAATAATGTAATGAACAGTGCAATGTGAAAAATATATAAATGTTGGTGAAGACAAGCAGCAGCTAGTAAGGCACAAATCCTCCAAAATGCAAAGAAAACAACTGTGGTTTCATACCACGCTAAAAAAACACTTCTGTATAACTGAATAAAAAAATGTCCAATAAACCACCACCAAATCAAATAAAACAAATAATCCCCACAACTGTGCCAGTGGTGTCTTCCAATTCTTGAAAAACTTGTAGTTCAAAAACTAAATATAGTGTCTTCAGAGGTGCGGTTCCTTCCACCAACTTTTAGGTAAGTATCCTACTCACCAGACGGAATTGACACCCATGACAGGTAGTCAAAACCAGCAAAGCAGACAGATCTCCAGAAACAGCAGTTTAGGAAATGGCACGATCACAGGGTGAATATGGTACATGGATCAAGAAGAAAGAACAGGTATCCTCATGCAATACCGTTAAAAAGAATTTTATATAAAACTACAAGTTGCACTTACAAACAGAAGGTCAAATCACGCTCATAGGAAATGGCAGGGACGCCGTCCACGTTCCACCTGCATTCCAACAAATGGCGGAAGTGATGTGGCATGTATCACGTATCTTCTGTTTGTAAGTGCAACTTGTAGTTTTATATAATAAAGAAAAATTATAAACTGCGCTAAACAAAAAAATTAGGTAAGGTGGAAGTGTAGCCTACCACCAGCAAATATTGGTAAAATTATAAGAAGCAATAATAAACAAAGAAAGAGTCCAAATCTTCAAAAATAGTAGGATGTTCAGCTTAATTGTAGGTAACCTTCCAAAATGAGCTATGATTGCCCTTACCAGAACTTCAGTGATAATGAGCGGATGGCATTAAACCCTGCCAGGGCCTTAGGGATAATAAACCAGTCAGCACCGTCCGTTTTCAAATTAAAGTCCCCTCAGTGGATGCAGCAGAAGAAACAAACAGAAGAAAACTGGCCATAGTGTAGTATATTAGATGCTAAGCATGGACAAACAGACATACCAAACACCCTGGTGAGCACACAGGAACAACCAAAAAGAAAGGGGAGGGAAGTGAAAAAACCCCACCACCGTGGCTGTAGATTGTGCTTACCGACTCACGGTGATAAGCAGGCTCTATGGCAAACTAGGAGCTGATCAGTAGTTGACAAGGAACACTTTGATTCGTCCACATTAGCCCGAAGTCCATACCATCAGTACACAACCCAGAATATAAATGATAAACTTTCCATGGTGAAGTACGTTTAAGCCAGATTTAATGAGTAAAGTAATGCACTTACAGAATAAAAGAACTTGTATCGCATAGCGTATAAATCGGCCGGCATAAAAACATGGAAGCGAAGCTCGTCTTACTTCCTGGTCACGTAGCGTCGCTGCGTGCGTACCCAGACGCGTTTCGTCATCAAAAGGACATTCTCAATGGGGACGAGCAGCACAGTGAGCCACCACCAATATATAGGCATCAAAGCCTCGTTCTGAGTTGCAAGCATAAGGACGCCATCTTAGATGTGGGCAAAATGCCCTAACTTCCCCTGGGATGTGTGCATAGTTGAAATTTGCACAGTACCAGCAGGAACAGGTTTTGCAGCAATGCTGTGAGGAGCAGCCTTCTGAGCTGCTCCTCACAGAATTGCTGCAAAACAGTTTCTTTCTACTCACCGTTTTTGGTATGTGAGGATCTGGAAGTCTTCCAACTCTGCCCAACATCCAAACCTCCACCATATGTAAGATTGGGGTGATCAGACTCAAGTGATAGGTGCGTTTCCATGGATGCCTGGTTGGGATATGTGCTGCAGTAAGGGGCTTTGAGTCCCCCTTCCCTTCCTCAACGAGTGGTTCACCTGAACTGGGCAAAGTGGAAGGATACTGGCACCGGTGGGATCGGAGCGATTAAAGGCAGACATCACACGCTCATACCCCTGCAGGGGCAGGGAGCTCCGGTGAGTGCAATCAGATTGGGGGGAAATTGCTAAAAGTATTGCATGGATCTCCATTGATAAAGAAGAATCTTCTGGGAAATGCGCTATTGCACTGTATATTGTATAACTAGATGAACTATTTGGGACTACATATTTTTCACATAATTTTTGATACACATTGTTATATTTTTATATATATATATTTTGGATAGATCTCTGATACACATTTTTTTGATACACTTGCCTTATGGATTGGGTTTAATTTTCAACGGTTTTTCACATAATTGTAGTGTGTGTGGTGCACTACTAAACCTTTTCAGCTTTAACACCTGTCACTTTGCAGTTGATTAACACATGCCTTACTATTTAGAAAAATAAGGATTGTGGTTGCTCAATATATATATATTAATGTACTTGAATTTCAATAAGGATTTATCACTTTACAATATATATTAGTTTTTGGTCCATTCACATTTTTTTATATAATTTATTTCTGTCATTTTATATCATTTATCTTTATTTTTTTATTATTTAATTTTTCAATTTATGTAGGATTGTATCACGCACCAAAGCACTTGTCACTTTAAAAACATTCACTTTCACACTCTTTGGTTTACACAGCGCCATCCCCTATATTCTGATTTTAACCTCTTTGGGGTAACACTGAGGTGTTCCCTACCTACATAGGGGGGCAGCAGTGTTTAAAATTCTGAAGCGCGGACCCATTGATAGATTTATAAAAACCAAAATACAAAGGCACCGAAAGACCATTGAGGTCATACCTTTGCACAAAACGAGTTAGTTGGAGCTTACATGCTGACATCACGCTGCCGCGGCCATAATGGCGGCCATCATTGTGAGTTTGGCTGCAATTTCTTATTTATTCTTTTTTTTTTTAATCTAATATTTTTACTTAACGCTGTCTGTCATGTTGATATTATAAATACTACGCTATGATTTATTCCTGTGGCTCCATGTGGGGAGCATTTTTCCTCTCTATATAGCAACTATGGTGATTATTGCCACTTAGTGGGAAAGTGAAAGAGAGACCATGGGGGTTATTTACTAAAGGCAAATCCACTTTGCACTACAAGTGCAAGGTGCATTTGAAATTGAACTGAAAGTGCACTTGGAAGTGCAGTCGCTGTAAATCTGAGGGATAGATCTGACATGAGGGGAAGCTCTGCTGAGTTTATCATTCAATCATGTGCAAGCTAAAATGCTGTTTTTTATTTTCCTTGCATGTCCCCCTCAGATTTACAGTGACTGCACTTCCAAGTGCACTTTCAGTGCAAATTCAAGTGCACTTTACACTTGTAGTTTGCACTTGTAGTGCAAAGTGGATTTGCCTTTCGTGAATAGCCCCCAATGTGTGCTTAAAGAGGACCAGAACTGGTGTGTGAAAAGGGGAGAACCGGGCCGTACCACTATTGAGTGCTGTATGCTGCTTACATCTATGTAGCATAGTGTCTAGTGAGTGCATTGTGGTGGAGGGGTGGTGAAATTCATGCTCGGAAGGTGATATCTGCACACCACATTCTGGTGGATTTGGCGGAACCAGTGAAGCAACATTTTCGTGAACTATATTTACATACAGTGGGGACGGAAAGTATTCAGACCCCCTTAATTTTTTTATTTTTTGTTATATTGCAGCCATTTGTTAAAATCATTTAAGTTCATTTTTTTCCTTATTAATGTACACACAACACCCCATATTGACAGAAAAACACTGAATTGTTGACATTTTTGCAGATTTATTAAAAAAGAAAAACTATAATATCACATGATCCTAAGTATTCAGACCCTTTGCTGTGACACTCATATATTTAACTCAGGTGCTGTCCATTTCTTCTGATCATCCTTGAGATGGTTCTACACCTTCATTTGAGTCCAGCTGTGTTTGATTATACTGATTGGACTTGATTAGGAAAGCCACACACCTGTCTATATAAGACCTTACAGCTCACAGTGCATGTCAGAGCAAATGAGAATCATGAGGTCAAAGGAACTGCCTGAAGAGCTCAGAGACAGATTTGTGGCAGGGCACAGATCTGGCCAAGGTTACAAAAACATTTCTGCTGCACTTAAGGTTCCTAAGAGCACAGTGGCCTCCATAATCCTTAAATGGAAGACGTTTGGGAAGACCAGAATCCTTCCTAGAGCTGGCCGTCCGGCCAAACTGAGCTATCGGGGGAGAAGAGCCTTGGTGAGAGAGGTAAAGAAGAACCCAAAGATCACTGTGGCTGAGCTCCAGAGATGCAGTTGGGAGATGGGAGAAAGTTGTAGAAAGTCAACCATCACTGCAGCCCTCCACCAGTCGGGGCTTTATGGCAGAGTGGCCCGACGGAAGCCTCTCCTCAGTGCAAGACACACGAAAGCCTGCATGGAGTTTGCTAAAAAACACCTGAAGGACTTCAAGATGGTGAGAAATAAGATTCTCTGGTCTGATGAGACCAAGATAGAACTTTTTGGCCTTAATTCTAAGCGGTATGTGTGGAGAAAACCAGCCACTGCTCATCACCTGTCCAATACAGTCCCAACAGTGAAGCGTGGTGGTGGCAGCATCATGCTGTGGGGGTGTTTTTCAGCTGCAGGGACAGGACGACTGGTTGCAATTGAGGGAAAGATGAATGCAGCCAAGTACAGGGATATCCTGGATGAAAACCTTCTCCAGAGTGCTCAGGACCTCAGACTGGGCTGAAGATTTACCTTCCAACAAGACAATGACCCTAAGCACACATCTAAAATAACAAAGGAGTGGCTTCACAACATATCCGTGACTGTTCTTGAATAGCCCAGGCAGGGCCCTGACTTAAACCCAATTGAGCATCTCTGGAGAGACCTAAAAATAGCTGTCCATCAATGTTTACCATCCAACCTGAGAGAACTGGAGAGGATCTGCAAGGAGGAATGGGCAGAGGATCCCCAAATCCAGGTGTGAAAAACTTGTTGCATCTTTCCCAAAAAGACTCATGGCTGTATTAGATCAAAAGGGTCTACTAAATACTGAGCAAAGGGTCTGAATACTTTGGACCATGTGATATTTCAGTTTTTTAATAAATCTGCAAAAATGTCAACAATTCTGTATTTTTCTGTCAATATAGGGTGTGTACATTAATGAGGAAAAAAAATTTAAGGGGGTCTGAATACTTTCTGTCCCCACTGTACATATATATATATTTATTTTATTCAACTATTATTTTATTGTATTCATCTATTTAAATACACATGAATATATTTTGATGTACAGATATTATTTCATTGCACTTTATTTATGAAGACAAAAAAAAAACTCAGCTTAGTGCTTATAAACCAATAAATCAATAAAACATAAATGAAAATCTTCAACAGCTGCACTTTTAAGAAACACTCAATACTAGTGCATAAGATAAGTTAAAAGCAAAATAATTGTTGCCCTGTGTCTTAAAAGGGAACCATGCATATACTATAAGTGTCACCACTCTAGCCATTAAACCCAAAATTGGGTTAAAACCATTTGTATGACCCCAGTATTTCAATAGTGCAATAAACATAATATCAAAAAATACATGAACAATCGGTGAGTACCACCACTACTGACTTAAATTAAAACAAGAAACTTAGATCAAAACAGAAAAGACTGTTGAATTCAGGAGAGTTCCAACATCACTCCACAGATGCAAACATGTTTCCTTCACTTGTGATGAGTAGCATTGCATTCAGTGAATTTCACCAAATTATCCACCCACGAATTAGGGACCATCAATGAGGATCACAGAAGCAGGATTTAATTAATTGGGCTTGTTGTGATCAAATTCTTTTAAGGGCCGAAGAGGGATCTGGGATGCAATAGACCCCAGATCTCTCCATAAAGAGTACTTGTCACTGCCTATTGCTATCGACAATAATAAAAGTGATCAAAGCGTCGGTCCTACACTCGCGCAAACAATGATTGCCCTACATGTGCATTATTACTATGAATGTCAGATCGTGGGCAATAATTGTAGCACCAGACCTCTTGTGTAAATCTAAATTGGTACCCTGTAAAGGCTTTTAAAGCGTCACCTATGGATAATAAACTGTAAGTCGTTTGTTGCCATTGGGCTTGCGCAATTTTGTGACGTTTTATCTATTTACTCAGCGTAACATCAAGTTTTATATTTTACCAAACAATTGGACATTATATTGTATTTTTGTGCATTAAAATGAAAGAAAATATGTTTTCTCTCCAAAAAAATTGCCTTGAAAAACGCTTTGCAAATACTGTGTGACATAAATTGAAACGCCCATCATTTTATTCTCTAGGGCCTTTGTTTTGTTATAATATATATTATATATAAGTATTGCGGGGGCTGAGGGGGTTGCTGCACACTGAAGGTTTTTTAAATTCATACATAGAATGCATGAAGGTAAAAAACTTTAAGCTTTCAGAACCACTTTAATGCTTCATCTAATGCCAGCTTTTGGGCATAAGGTTTTTTAGGTGACTTTTTGAAATGAAAGTGGTTCCTGGTTTGTTTCTTTCAGTGGTCCTGTTAGAGTTTTGTTTGCTGTGATGCCCCCCCTTCATTGGATTGATTTCAGATGCCCTGACAGGTAATAGCTTCCTGTGTCCGCCAACGGACGAATAAGAAAATAGGATATTTGTAATCACCACAAAATCCTATACTTGAAGTCTATTAAAGCAGAGTTCCACTTAAAAAATAAAAATAAAAGTCAACAGCTACAAATACTGCAGCTGCTGACTTTTAATATTCGGACACTTACCTGTCCCAGGGTCCAGCGATGCGGGGGAACGAAGCCCCGCTTGTCTTCCCCTCTGCTTGGCGGCATTGTGACTGTGGGTGCCCGGCTGTGGCTTCACAGCCGGTCACCCACTGCGCATGTGCGAGCCACGCCACGCGCCGTGACCAGCCGCGCAATCATCTGCGACCTGTCCTGTGTCCCAGATGATTGCCTAGAGGGAGTGGGGAAGAGCTGATCTCCCTTCCTGCGCTGAGGGAAGTGACGTCAGGAGCCCAGGCGCCGAAGCAGGCAGATTATGAGGAACCCCCTAGCAACAAGCATTAAAGAGGTGAGTAAAATAAAAAAATTTCTCCAAATGTTTTTTTTTTTTAATGCACATTAATGATTTTTTTTTTTTTGGGTGGAACTCCACTTTAAGGGACACGGGTCCCACCCCTCTGTTTTTATGACAATGCTCTTGGTAATACTTGGCTACAAACTGAGACATGCTTGAAGTAAGAGGATTTATCCTTCTTGTTAGCCCGTGACGAAACCTACTGTAGGAAGCAGTATAACCCGACAAAGTCACTATATCTAAATACATCTTGAAACCAAATAACTGTAACTTAATTGCTTTAAAGGGCCATTGTGAATTGCTGTTTAATGTATTGCAGTTTCACCTTTATTGTGAAGTGGTACATATATGATTATATCACATAAGTATAAATAAGTATAAATTACTGGTCAGGGTTAACATATGTTACTTTGAATATACAGTGATGGGGGGAAAAAGTATTTGATCCCCTGCTGATTTTGTATTTTTGCCCAATTTTAATGGTAGGTTTATTTTAACAGTGAGAGACAGAATAACAAACATATCCAGAAAAACATTTTAAAAAAGTTCTAAATTGATCTGCATTTTAATGAGTAAAATAAGTATTTGATCCCCTATCAATCAGCAAGATTTCTGCTTCCCAGGTGTCTCCTATACAGGTAACAAGCTGAGATTTGGAGCACTCTCTTAAGGGAAGTGCTCCTAATCTCAGCTTGTTACCTGTATAAAAAGACATCTGTCCACAGAAGCAATCAATCAGATTCCAATCTCTCCACCATGGCCAAGACCAAAGAGCTGCCCGAGTAAGTCAAGGACAAGATTGTATCAGATCAAAGCTAGAATGGGCTACAAGACCATTGCTAAGCAGCTTGGTGAGAGGGTGACAACAGTTGTTGCGATTATTCGCAATGGGAAGAAACACTGAATAACTGTCAATCTCTCTCTGTTTGGGACCCCATGCAAGATCTCACCTCGTAGAGTTCGAATGATCATGAGAATGGCGAGGAATCAGCCCAGAATTACGCAGGAGAATCTTGTCAATGATCTCATGGCAGCTGGGACCATAGTCTTCAAGAAAACAATTAGTAACACACTACGCCGTATAGGACTGAAATCCTGCAGTGCCTGCAAGGCCCCCCTGCTCAAGAAAGCACATGTACAGGCCCGTCTGAAGTTTGCTAATGAACATCTGAATGATTCAGAGGAGAATGGGTGAAAGTGTTGTGGTCAGATGAGACCAAAATCAAGCTCTTTGGCATCAACGCAACTTGCCGTGTTTGGAGGAGGAATGCTGCCTATGGCCCCAAGAACACAATTCCCACCGTCAAACATCGAGGTGGAATAATTATGCTTTGGGGTTGTTTTTCTGCTAAGGGGACAGGACAACTTCACTGCATCAAAGGGATGATGGATGGGGCCATGCACCATCAAATCTTGGTGAGAAACTCCTTCCCTCAGCCAGGGCACTGAAAATGGGTCGTGGATGGGTATTCCAGCATGACCAAAAACACACGGCCAAGGCAACAAAGGAGTGGCTTAAGAAGAAGGAGAACAACATTAACATCCTGGAGTGGCCTAGCCAGTCTCCAGACCTTAATCCCATAGAAAATATGTGGAGGGAGCTGAAAGTTCGAGTTACCAAGCGTCAGCCTCGAAACCTTAATGATTTGGAGAGGATCTGCAAAGAAGTGGGACAAAATCCCTCCTGAGATGTGTGCAAACCTGGTGGCCAACTACAAGAAACATCTGACCTCTGTAAATGCCAACAAGGGTTTTGCCGCCAAGTACTAAGTCATGTTTTGCGAAGGAGTGAAATACTTATTTCACTCATTAAAATGCAAATCGATTTATAACTTTTTTTTTTAAAGTGGTTAAACCCTTTACAACAAATTTATGCTACAGGTAAGGCTTTTATAATAAAGCTTACCTGGAGCTACCCAGGATATCTCCTAAACCTGCACGGTTTAGGAGATATCCCCGGTCCCCTGCATGTGCCAATGACATCAGCACATGCCCTCTGCGGCAAACTGAAGTAATAGCACGTATCTGCCGTTGCTTCAGTCTGTGTGCCGTTACCGGCGGCTCCCGCGCGAATGCGTGGCGCTGTGATTGGGTGGAGCTGCGATACCCAGAAATAACCCCCGGGAGAGGTGCCGCCGGCCAGAGGGGGAAACTAGGATGACTGCGGGGGCCTCGTTCTCAGGTATGTAATTCATAATGAGCTAATATGATATGCATTCTAGCTCATTATGCCTTTGTCTTGCAGGGTTTTTTTTTTGTATTATTTTTTTTTTTTACCAGGGTTTCCAACCACTTTACATGCCCTTTTCTGGATTTTTTTGTTGTTATTCTGTCTCTCACTGTTAAAATAAACCTACCATTAAAATTATAGACCGATCATTTTTTTTGTCAGTGGGCAAATGTACAAAATCAGCAGGGGATCAAATACCTTTTTCCCGCAATGTATGTCCACTGTTGATATTAAGTACAGTAACTTTATTACCACAAGTCAGTGACATTATTGAATGTTACTGTAGATGATAGCCTTACAATTAAAAATGTTAAATGATACCAAGTGCTAGCTGTGGAGATGATGACTGCAAGCTTTAAAAACGGGTCAGGGCTCTTCTGGTGTATTACAGTATACTGTGCTAAAGAAGAAGAAACCTTGCTGTTTTGGAAACATGCAATTGTGATCTATTTACTTAACTAGGTGAAGATATCATTTAACTCTACAGTTTCCTGTTTCCGCACAGTACAGCTTACTAACTAAACTTTAAAGCAACTCTTTTAGTGGAAGACTGGAAGAGTGGACATTAGTAGCAGACTACATTTGCTTGCAATCGGCACTGGGTAAAGCCCACATGTGATGTGATACTGAGCCTACATAAATTAAATCTAATAAATGAAAGGGACAGGTCAGGGACTGTAGGGCTCGAGAGGAAAGTGCTAGATATATGCCGGGTGTCCTCCAGCCAGAAAATGAGGTGGGCTCTATCTGACTTGCAGCTTCTATAGATCACTGTGAGAAGCTCACATTGTGTTGAGAAATCAGAGTAAGCATTTTCAATACAACTAGGTGGTAAGGCTGAAGTTCATTTGTAAATGAACGTGTCAGATTTCCCTATAACTATACTAGTCTCAGGTTAGAGACTCAGAAGCATTGAAGACGAAGCATTAACACAACAGTCAGGAAACTAACATTCACAAATGTGATGTCAGAAATACCATCCCCATGCTTTTCCTATGACGGTCACTTTAAATTAAAGTGGATGTCAACCCTCACATATACCCTGTGAAGTGAACAGCCTAAGATGATACACTGAGATTAAGCAAATCTCCCCACATAAGTTTTACATGTATATCTGCTGTCTTCAGCTTTATATACTGTTTAAAAAGTGTATGTCCTGTTAGAATTTTCTCTTCCAGTTTAGAGCAGGGGGAGGGGAGTCTTGCCATACACTGTGAGACAGTTGATTGGAGGAAAGGCACACATCCCCTCTCCTTGTAGGCAGAGACTTGCAGAGCTGTGCTGTAAAAGGACCAGCTCTTTGCTAAGCTCTTTATAGTGCAAGTCCTGACACAAATTTCAGGCTGGTTTTTTCACAGTTGACAGAGAACTTGTCAGAAGTTATCATGCTGAGAACAGAAGAACGGAGCAGGAGAAAGCAACATGACTTAGTGCTTTAACGAGAGATAAAAAACCCTGAAGATATTGTGCCCAGCTAAAATTTCATGAATTGGGTTTACATCCACCTTAAGGATGCATGTTTTGCACACTGCTCTTGAATAATTGCCATTGTGTCCTCTAAAGGACACCCAAGAAATAATTCTTGTTCTATTCCTTCTCTGTCTCTTGTAGCATCTGGCCTCAGATCATGTAAATTTAGGACCGGAAGAGGCTCGAAAACCGTGTCTGGGCCTTATTCTAGGGGCGCTGGACAGCAGCAGTCCAGGACTGAGGTGTGCAGCTGTGGAATGCATGGCCAGGCTTTCTCATGTGGTGGCCGAACCTCCTTACACGTCAGGATTAGCACAAGCAAGCTTTGAAAAGTAAGTGGCTCCCAGTCACTGACGTGATATTTTAAATATTCCTGCCTTATTTTTGTTAAATTTTATCTACTGCATTTTTCAAAAGTTTGTTTATTTTTATTTATTTTTTTAAACAAGAAGCTTACATGTGCAACTGTGTACACAAGAATATGACAAATATTATGCTCAATTAATAAGTTTGACTTCCAGATTTAGAAAAAGAAAAGTGTACTAATACGAATGCACACGTGTTTCTGAGGTCTTTAAATTGCACTGCATAATATTTATTCTAGGACTTATTGAACTGCACAGCTGGTAGGGATAGGGTTGTCAAGCCAGTATTTTCCAATATATTGTCTGCCCATTATACATATTTTCTTTTCTTTCACATCTATTTTATTTGTTTTCCAAAGATTGCATAGGTACATTTAGAGAAAGGCATACAAAACATATACAGTACATTGTTTGACACCTGGAATAACAAGTACACTGAGTAGAGAGTAATATATGTATCGTATTTTTCGTTCCATAAGACGCACTTCCCCCCCCTCCCAAAAAAGGTGGGGGGGAATGTCTGTGCGTCTTATGGAGCGAATACTGACCAGCAGAGCCGCCGATAGGGGGGTTCGTTGTGGCAGCAAGACGATGCCCTGTGCAGCTCTCTGCACCAGCTGAAATCCTGTTTCTCCCCTTCCTTCAGCTGCTAGAGGGAGAGAAACAAAAGGTACTGTTCTTTAATTAACCCCACAGGATCGGCATTCACATGTAAATCGTGCGGGCATTGTTATGTAAATTAGCTCGACCTCCGCGATTCATATGCAAATTACACCCCTCCTCTGCATGTTGCCCACCTAGAGGATGTAAACCGCATACAGTTGAGCATAGGGGGCATGTAGAGTTAATCAAAGAGGGGGGGGGGTGTGAGGTGCAGAGGTGAGCAGAGGAGGTGTGCAAGGGAGGTGTGCAGAGTTAAATGGGAAGGAGGGGTTGGAGTGTAGAGGTTAGTAAATGAGGGGTTTGGGGGACAGAGGTTAGCAGATGATGAGTTAGAGGGGCAGAGTTGTACTGAGAATGAGATAAGAATGCAGAGATTAGTAGAGAGATGGGGGGTTACTGTAAATACACCTGTTACATCACTGGTCAGTGTAAATGTCTCAATACATTGGTGGTTGATGTAAATACTCCTGTTGTGTTGAGTTCAGTGTAAATGCCCCAGTTACATTGGGGATCAGTGTAGGGTTCCCCCTTACATTGGTTGTCAGTGTAGAAATATTATTCTGTTATATTATTTTTTAGCTATTTTAGTACACCATTTGGTTCAGAATATTTTTTTTTCATATTTTCCTCCTCTAAAACCTAGGTGTGTCTTATGGTCAAGTGCGTCTTATGGAGAGAAAAATACAGTATATATTTTCTCTCCTTTTAACTGATAATTCAGGAAGCAAGTGCCATCAGGAAAAATATATGAATGTGAGCGTTCATTAGTTGAGTGGTGGGGGGTCAATGTGTTCATAAACCTAATTGAATGTGTGGGTGGAGGTCTCGGAGTATAGTTGTTGAACAGGAGGGGTATTATAACAGGCTCTGATACACTATAGTGGAAAAGGGGAAGATAATGCTAGCTTTAATCATTTCCGGACCGGCTCATGCCAATATACGTCGGCACTTTGAAAAGGGATATCGTTGTGGCAGCTGCTAGCTACCATAACCCCGGTATCCTCTTCTTCAGTGAGTGGTCCGGTTTCCAATTTAAAGTTGTCTCTGCAAGATCACTTTTAGGGGTTGCCGCTCTCCGGTGCCCTCCGCTGCTTACCAGAGCCGCCGGCAGCGGCGGAGCCGATCGGATCCTTCTCTGTGTTGGGTATGGAGACGAGTGAGAGGAAGATGGCCCCCCACCCGTCTCCATACCATTGCAGGGCGGAAGCGACGTCAAAACGTCACTTCCGCCCATAGCTCTTAAAATTTTTTATTTTTTATTTTTTTTATTTCATTTTAGTGTAAATATAAGATCTGAGGTCTTTTTGACGTTTACATTCCTTCTACTAGGAATAAAAGTGAAACAATTTTTTTTTAAAGAACCGTGTAAAAACAAAAAGTAAAATAAGACATTTTTTTTTTAAATTTCACGCGCCCTTGCCGAGCTTGCGTGCAGAAGCGAATGCATACATGAGTAGCGCCAGCTTATGAAAACAGTGTTCAAATCACACATATGAGGCATCGCCACGATCGTTGGAGCAAGAGCAATTATTCTAGCCCTAGACCTCCTCTGTAACTCAAAACATGCAACCTGTAGAATTTTTAAAACGCCGCCTTTGGAGATTTTTAAGGGTAAAAGTTTGTCGTTATTTCCACGAATGGGTGCAATTTTGAAGCATGACATGTTGGGTATCAATTTACTCGGCGTAACATTATCTTTCATAATATAAAAAAAATTGGGCTAACTTTACTGTTGTCTTATTTTTTTTTTAATGCAGAAAAGTGTATTTTTACCAAAAAAAGTGTGCTTGTAAGACCACTGCGCAAATACGGTGTGACAGAAAGTATTTCAACGGCCGCCATTTTATTCTCTAGGGTGTTAGAACCCCCAAACATTATATATTTTTTTCTAAGTAATTTTCTAGCATAAAAAAAAAAACTGTTTTTAACTTGTAAACACCAAATCTCAGAAAGAGGCTCAGTCCTTAAGTGGTTAATGTAAAAAGCAAAAGTATGGGATGTAGAGAGAGGAGGTTTGGGGGAAAGAGGGAAGAAGCAGTGGTGGAGCCAGGCCGAAGGCTTCCATTGTATAGGGCTTGGTTTGCGTCACCATTATAGGAAGAATAGGGAGTGTTTAGGGTTCAGGTTTTGGTAGTAATTAAGTCAAGGTGATCATATTTTTAAAAAAATATAGGGCGAGTGTTTTTAGTTTAGAAGGTGAGCTACTTATAGATCATGGTGAACATTGTTTGCTGCACTGCTTTGCCTCCCATGAAGTTCAGAGAGGGCTGTCTTCAGGCTTTAGCTATGGTTTGAAATATGGCGAAATATGAAATATGGTGTAAATAGAAAGGTAAGGTTGTTCATTTTCTTTCATTAGCGGTGAAGTCAGAATGGTCTGTTGATTTAAGGCTTCCCAAGAATTGCAAACAAAGTTTTTAGTAAAGGGATTGGAAAGCCAGAAGGTTTTTTTTTTTATTTTATCTTAATGCTTTCTATGGAGTAAGGCATAGCAGGCATTCATGGTTTCATTTCACAAGTGTGAAGTGATTGATATAATGCAGTGTTTCTTAACCTCTTTACCTTCGAGGAACCCCTGGCAAAAAGTTTGAGATCTCGAGGAACCCCTAAAATAATGTTCACATCTATAGCTCACGGAACATTGGTATGATCAGCGAGCTGTTGCTAACAAAAATTATTTGTAGAAATAGCATTAAGTAAAATAATAAATATGAAAACGTACCTATTTAATGTGAAACTTGTGCTTTCTTTTTCTGCAGAGATAATCCATTCTGGGTCCAACTTGGGATAAACAGTGTGTGGGGGCAGCAGTGCAGAGTACAGGGGCTCAGGAGGGCACACTACATGAGGGGGGAGCAGGGCACATTGCGTGGGAGCAGGGTACATTATATGGGACGGAGCACAGAGCACATTATATGGGGCAGGGCACATTACATAAAGGCAGGGCACATTGCATGAGACTGGGCACATTGCATGGGACAGACTGTTGGGCACATTGTGAGGAACAAAGCTGGGCACACTACCAGCTTTCTTCTTTTGGCTTCAGAAACTAACCAAAGCTTTCAAAACTCCTTCAGTGGCGCACTGTTCCCCATCGGCTCCTCCTCCTATCCTGTCCACCCCAAATGATGTCACCTACAACCACTTGGAAAGGACACAGTGGGAGAGGGAGAGGCCTAAGGAGAACAGCACACTACAGCCAATAGTATGCCAGGCGCTTCCCTGCCTATCTCTACCTGTGTCCATGTGATTCTCCTGATAGCTAGCTGCCTGTGACTGACAGATCGCCGTGGCACCCTTGGGGACCTCACGTGGAATCCTAGGGTTCCGCGGAACCCTGGTTGAGAAACACTCCAGTTGGGGAACTTTACAGTGCTTCTGAAGGAATAACTTGATACCACCCATTGAGAGAAGCTCATTGAGTGTATTCAATGCCTTTCATAGACCGCCAACTGAAGGTCAGTGGGTCTTGAAGGGGCAGCAATAAAGGATTGAATAGAATGCCCAAGGAAGGTGGGGCAAGATTAAAGCCTAATACACACCACTCACCACTGCTGGGTTGAATGAAATAAAAAAACGACAGCTCAGGTCGCAGATGCTGCACTAACAATCTGCTGTTAGTACAGCGATTTCCCCTGCTGTGCTATTGTGCTGACAGGGAGATACCCCCCCGCCAGAACACTCCGGGCAGTGATCTGTAGCCGGTGGGCAGACCATTTTTGGTCATGAGCCTTCGACAGAAGCTAGCCGAACGGACGGATTCTTTTGGACTGGCTGCCATACACATGGGCTGAATGTCAATGTTCAATAGAAACTGGCCGATATTCGACCTGTGTGTACTAGGCTTAAATTACAGGAGTACTTGACTGTGTCCCATTGTTTCAATGATTGCTATAAGGTGGTGTCTGTTATGAGCATTCTGAGGTTTGCGGAAGGGGGTGGTCAAAATCAAATTTGTATATTGGGATGGGAGAACTCTACATGATATTTAAATTGAACCACATGGGGAGTTCTAATGTAGCTCGTAAAGATGCTAAAGGTGCTATTTGTGCTGCTGTGTAGTGTTTCCCTAAGTTGGGAATTCTAAGTCCACCTGATAATTTTCAGTAGTATATGTAATGGCTGCCAATCTTGGTCTCCATGTGTCCCATATTAATAGTGTGTATTTTGCTGAACCATAACGGAGGAATTGAATGCCAGGCAGTTAGAAGGTTTAAGAGTTCCCTAGGTGAGGGCAGGTAGTTTTCCTTCTTCAGAGAGTCAAAGAAGTGCTATTGATACCCAAATATGGTAGAGACAATGACCAAGTGATGTTATAGTTCTCTCGGATTTGGTTGCAGAATTGGTGTTTTGGAATGATGGTTATTGCTACTGACTTGGCCTCAATAACTTTGAATCCTAGATTTTTTTTTTAACTTCTTCCCAACCGGCCACTGTACATAAACAGCTGGGTGGGCTTTTTGTCGTCCTGAGTGGACGTTTAGGAACGTCCCTGAGAATGAGTGCCCGCAGCGCAGCCTGATCCTGTGATGGCTGTGATCGCAGAACGCAGCCAAGATGGGATCGGGATATGGGCGCTGTGATTGGCCCTCCTGATCACGTGACGGCTGTGTCCAATCACAACCTTCACAGTGTAAACAGAGACACGTGTCTGTGTCAGTTTTCCCGCACTGAGCTCAGTGAAGGGGGCGGGGGGCAGGCCGGAGGGAACATCTTTTGGGAGGGGTGACAAGGTCTCTCAGGTGCTCCTGGGAGACGGGGCTTCCTTCCTTTTATTTCCTCCACAGGAGACCCGCTGTCCTCCCGGCCTACCCAAGCTTCTGCAGCGGCAGCAATCGGGCTCCGCTTCCCCTCCTGGTGCTCTGTGAGAGCCGTAGACCCGGTGGCCCGCGCGGGAGTAGGGAGCGGCGGTGCGCATGCGCCGCCGCCATTTTTTGACGGAAGTCGCGCTGGAAGTGACAAGGCGGGTCACTGGGTCAGCGAAAACGTCATTTCCGGCGTGGACGCAAGGGGGGAGGAGGGAGGACAGGAACTGACGCCTACTTCCGTTTCCGGTCCGGTGCAGATGCACTTTGGGAGTCCGGAAGCGGCATATGAAGCCACAGGTGGAAAGCTGCTCACCAGAGATGGAGGACTCAGCGTCTGCAGTGGTGGAGACAGGCACAGGCGCCAGTAAAGCTCGGGTAGGAGCAGCAGTTAAGGTCTGCCTTTCTTCCTTTACCTGGGTTTGGTCTATTTCTTTTTTTCTACCCCCTAGTGGCAAGGGGCCTGTCTGGGCACTAGAGGCTGACTGGTTTCTTCTTAGTACACCTGTGGGTGATTCCTGTGTAGCTGAGACTGGGTCTCACTAAAAGGTCCCCTGGTTTTTTTCCCTTTTTGTTTTTTTCTCTCACAGGCTAAAAGCTCTGACCCCAAAAAGAGATGTCCTTCTTGCAGGGCAAAAATGGGAGAAAATTGGAAAAAAGCCCTATGCAATGCATGCATCACTTCTTTAGTTAAGGAGGAATCAGCTTTGGTTTGTGATGACCTGGTTGCCTCTGTAAAGAAGGAACTATATGCCACGATTCAGACTTTTCGTGACTCTAGTCAATCCAGCTGCTAGTCAGCCATCCACTTCTGAGGCTTCCAAGGGTTCTATTTCTATCTCCATGGTAGAAGCTTTACCTGAAGACCCCTCAATCAGGGAGCAGTCCCCTGCTCCTTCCGTTAAAGATTCGGAGGAGGAGGGTGAGGAGGCGGAGTTGGCTCCTTCCAAGTTTAAGCTTTCCCTAGAAGAGGTGGACAGACTCCTTAATGCTATTCATGTTACACTTGGCTTAAGTGAGGAAAAGAAGGAATTACCTCTTCATGACCGCATATATGCAGGGTTAAATGAGCCTAAAGGGCAAACATTTCCGGTTCATTCGGTCATTTCTGACGCCATTGCTAAAGAATGGTAAGATCCAGAGAAAAAACCCTTTTTTTCCAGAGCCCACAAAAGGCGCTTCCCTTTTGAGGAGGACCCTTCTGCGGTGTGGAATAAAATGCCCAGGTTGGATGCTGCATTTTCACAGGTCTCAAGATCCACAGACATGGGGGTTCTGAGGGATCCAACGCATGGATCTTTTACTCAAGAGATCATGGCAATCAATCATGAGCAATTTAAAACCAGCAATGGCCACAACATGTGCAGCCAGGAATCTGGAATACTGGGTGAACCAACTTAGATCTCATATAGTGGCAGATTCCCCCAAGCAGGAGATCTTAGATTCCTTTCCTACCCTGATCTCTGCGGTTGCTTATATTGCAGATGCTTCGGCTGAAGCTATCAAAATGTCAGCTAGGTCTGCAGCTTTAACAAATGCTGCGAGAAGAGCTTTATGGCTAAAAACCTGGCCAGGTGATACAGCTTCAAAGAACAAGCTTTGTTGTATTCCCTTTTCAGGCGACCTTCTTTTTGGCCCTGATCTAGATAATATCCTAGACAGAACTGCAGATAAAAAGAAGTCCTTCCCGGTCAAAAAGAAAAAGCAGACCCCAAAACGTCTTTTTTGACCTCAAAAAGCTCAACAGCAACAGCAGGACTATAAGTTTCAGGGCAGGAGGAAAAATTGGTCCGCGCAAAAGGCGAAGGGCAAAGGCTGAATTCTCTTCCGTCCTCCTTCAAAGGCCGAGAACTCGCAATGACTCATCCCTGCTGGTCGGCGGAAGATTACGAGAGTTTCTTCCGCAGTGGTCAGGGATAACTTCAAATCAGTTTATTCTGAACACTCTCTCGCAGGGTTATACTCTCGAGTTTTCCAGAAACCTCCCAAGAAGGTTTCTGATAACAAATGCCCCTCGAGATCCAATAAGGGCCCTGGCCATAACGTCCTCTCTAGAGGAACTGATGCAACAGGGTGTAGTAATCCCAGTGCCACCAAAAGAACGGCACGAGGGCTTCTATTCGCATGTCTTCCTGGTAAGAAAGCCAACAGGAAGATTTCGATTAATTCTCAATTTAAAGCCACTAAACATAGCCATCAAATACAGAAAGTTCAAGATGGACTCAGTTTTCACTGCCAGAAATCTTCTGACTCCAGGTTGTTTCATGGCGTCAGTGGATTTATAAGATGCATACCTGCATATTCCAATCTCTTCCCAGTCCCAGAGGTTTCTCAGGTTGGCGGTAAGGATGGAAGGCAGAATTCAGCATCTACAATTCAGAGCCTTACCCTTCGGGTTATCATCCGCACCCCGAATTTTCACCAAGGTAATGACAGAGGCCCTAGCTCCGCTTCGTCTTCAGGGAATCGCAGTAATTCCTTACTTAGACGATCTGCTATTTTTCGCCCCCTCAGGAGAGGAATTGAGGAGCAATTTAGGCAGAGCATGCAGCCATCTGGAGTCTCTAGGATGGATCCTAAATCTCCAAAAATCTTCCCTAGAACCAACTTAGGATATTTGGTTTCTAGGGTATATAATAAATTCGGTAAGCCAAAGAATTTTTCTTCCTTCAGAGAAGAAGGAAAAAATCCAAGATACGGTGTCTTTTTTGCAGACTAACCAACAGCTGACGGTAAGACGGGTTATGTCAGCTCTGGGTGTTCTGACTTCGTCAATGCCAGCTGTCCAGTGGGCAAGACTACACTTCAGACATCTGCAGGCCTTCCTTCTGAGATCTTGGGATCACAATTTGGAATCCCTAGAATCAGAGGTAAAAATTCCAACCCAGGTAAAGAGGTTACTATGGTGGTGGAAGAGGCAGGATATCCTATCGGAGGGGTTATTCTGGGCCTTTCCAATCGAAAAAATGCTGACAACCGATGCCAGTTCCTGGGGTTGGGGAGCCCATCTAGGAAAGGGTTTCACTAAGGGAAACTGGTCCAGGAAAGAGGCGACAAAATCCTCAAACTGGAGAGAACTCAAGGCGATCGTCATTTTCTCAGGGGCTCCAGGCCCAGCATATTCAAATCCTAAAGGACAATGCCACGGCCGTGGCTTATATAAACAGGCAGGGAGGTACAAGGAGCAAATCTCTGCAAGTACTAGCCATGAGCATTCTCTGATGGGCAGAGGGACACTTGCTGTCTTCATCAGCAGTCCATCTAAAGGGATCCCTGAACAGGGTGGCGGATTTCCTGAGCAGAAACCCCATTCAGGAAGCACTGGACAAGTAGCAGAATGTGTTTTAGGTGTATTTGCAAGTATGCCTATGCCATGTGTGTGAGAAATGACTTGTTAAAATGACAATTGTTGGGGGGGGGGGGGGGTATTTCTCATTTACCCAAATAATTGTGGGAAAAAAATACAACTTCAAAAAACTTGTCATGCCTCTTACTAAATACCTTGGACTGTCTACTTCCCAAAAAGGGGTCATTTGGGGAATATTTTTTCTGTCTTGACATATTAGGGCCTCAAGAAATGAGATAGGCCGTCGGTACATCAGGTGTGATCAGTTTTCAATGGTTGGTACTTGGCTTGTGGACTCTCTCTAACTTTTACACAGACCAAATAATATACACTGATTTCGGTTATTTCTACCAAACAAATGTAGCAGTATAAATTTTGGTCAAAATTTATGAAGATAAATTACTTATTTGCAAAATTTTATAACAGAAACTAAGAAGAACAAATTTATTTTTTTTCAAATTTTCGGTATTTTTTCATTTGTAGCGCAAAAATTATAGAAACCCCAGTGGTGAATAAATACCACCAAAAGAAAGCTCTATTTGTGTGAAAAAAAAAGATAAAAATTTAATTTTGGGTACAGTGTTGCATGACTTAGAGGCAGAACTTAAGGGGCAATAGGATGGTGGTTCTCCATCATGTCCGCTCTCCATTTTTGTTGTAAGTGTTTACTAGACCAATGTTTAGTATGAATCTCAAATGATAAATAATATAAAGATGATGGGTGGTCCTTTTTATGGGGTGGTGAAAATTGAATAGTACCCCTTGGGTCCACATTTTGGTTGATAGATTTTGTTTTGTTTTTAAGCTGTGTGAGGGAATTGTTCATTATTACACATATATGAAAGTTATTTATTAGGTCCACTTGTTTTTCCTTTTCCTAATGTTAATTGATGAGAGGGTGTATAAATAGTAGATGTTTGTGATGCTTGTTTGCTTTTAGCTTGACAAGGAACTATCAAAGAATGAGAGATAAAAAACTATGTTCAGTATCCCTCCCTCAGCGCACACAGAGAAAATATTGGTAAAACAATAGTCGGCAGCTGCTATATTAAAATGAGATGCATCAAATATATGTCAAAGGAAAATTTCTAAAACATTAGCAGCACTAGTGCAAAAATAGCAAATATTTAAAAAATATCAATGAAATTGCTTAAGAGTCCACTTACAAACAAAGTATCAAATGGTGATCCACTCAGTGAAAGTCCATTAAGAAAAGGCAGGTGAGTATAAACTAGACGATCGTGGAAGAAAATATTAGCAGCGATTCCAAGTCTCCATCACCACACCACTTGTGCCCCAGCCCTGTAGGTAATCCACTTACCAGACCCTGCTGGTTAACACGCTTATCAATCAAAGGGATAATCGCTGTTCACTGGACACTTTTCATCTGTATTTTGCTCAATGCAAGCAATAGATAAAAAAATTCCACATAGCGTAATCCAGTACAATAATTATTTATTAATTTAAAATTATCCCACAAAAAAACACTCACAATGTTTGCATAATATAAGGGCATGTAACATCAATACTACATCAGTCCTGCATTCCCCTCTAACCTCTCAACGCTCCTGCGGTGTTCCCGGGAAGGACAGACGAGGATAAGCCGACTAGGTAGATAGCTGCGTAGCAACACCTTGACGCGGACGCATTTCTGTCATCACTTTCGTCAGAGGACGCCCTCTGACGAAAGTGATGACAGAAACGCGTCCGCCTCAGGCGCTGCTATCGCAGCACTGGGATGCAAAAAAAAAAAGGATAACAAATGCGACAGGAATTATTGTTTTTTGTAATTGTTTGATACCCAGTACTTTATCAAAGTCTTCCAATCAGAGTTTGGATCTACTTTATATTTCTTTTTTCTACTTTCCAGACTGAAGGTGGCTAGAGATGTGGTGGCCAGAACCAGTCATTCTCTAGCCCTGGGTTCTTTGCACAGATATCTTGGAGGGCTTAGCTCTTCCCAGCACTTAGCCTCTTGTGTATCGGTGCTACATTCGTTGTCTCAAGATACCACATCTCCTGAAGTTCAGGTGAGTGGGCCTAACTTAACACAAAGGTGATTTGTGCTGATCTGATCAATGTAATATTATTTTAATGGAACATTTTTAGGAAGGTTTCTAGAATCTGAGTCAAGGGTGACTTTACTGTACATTCCCTAGTTCTTTTCTAGAGCTAAAGAGATTATAGAGTAAAGAGTTAATTGACAGTTATGCACAATTTTCAGCCTTTGGTCTTTGGACGTTGTGAAATACAGTCAGGTCCTTAAATATTGGGACATCAACACAATTCTAACCTTTTTGGCTCTATACACCACCACAATGGATTTGAAATAAAACAAACAAGATGTGCTTTAACTGCAGACTTTCAGCTTTAATTTGAGGGTATTTACATCAAAATCAGGTGAACGGTGTAGGAAATACAACAGTTTGTGTATGTGCCTTCCACTTTTTAAGGGACCAAAAGTAATGGGACAGATTAACAATCCTCCATCAAACTTTCACTTTTTAATACTTGGTTGCAAATCCTTTGCAGTCAATTACAGCCTGAAGTCTGGAATGTATAGACATCACCAGACGCTGGGTTTCATCCCTGGTGATCCTCTGCCAGACCTCTACTGCAACTGTCTTCAGTTCCTGCTTGTTCTTGGGGCATTTTCCCTTCAGTTTTGTCTTCAGCAAGTGAAATGCATGCTCAATCGGATTCAGGTCAGGTGATAGACTTGGCCATTGCATAACATTCCACTTCTTTCCCTTAAAAAAATCTTTGGTTGCTTTCACAGTATGCTTCGGGTCATTGTCCATCTGCACTGTGAAGTGCCGTACAATGAGTTCTGAAGCATTTTGCTGAATATGAGCAGATAATATTGCCCGAAATACTTCAGAATTCATCCTGCTGCTTTTGTCAGCAGTCACATCATCAATAAATACAAGAGAACCAGTTCCATTGGCAGCCATACATGCCCACGCCATGACACTACCACCACCATGCTTCACTGATGAGGTGGTATGCTTTGGATCATGAGCAGTTCCTTTCCTTCTCCATACTCTTCTCTTCCCATCACTCTGATACAAGTTGATCTTGGTCTCATCTGTCCATAGGATGTTGTTCCAGAACTGTGAAGGCTTTTTTAGATATTGTTTGGCAAACTCTAATCTGGCCTTCCTGTTTTTGAGGCTCACCAATGGTTTACATCTTGTGGTGAACCCCCTGTATTCACTCTGGTGAAGTCTTCTCTTGATTGTTGACTTTGACACACATACACCTACCTCCTGAAGAGTGTTCTTGATGTGGCCATCTGTTGTGAAGGGTGTTTTCTTCACCAGGGAAAGAATTCTTTGGTCATCCACCACAGTTGTTTTCCGTGGTTTTCCGGTTCTTTTGGTGTTGCTGAGCTCAGTGGTGCTTTCTTTCTTTTTAAGGGTGTTCCAAACAGTTGATTTGGCCACACCTAATGTTTTTGCTATCTCTCTAAAGGTTTGTTTTGTTTTTTTCAGCCTAATGATGGCTTGCTTCACTGATAGTGACAGCTCTTGGGATCTCATATTGAGAGTTGACAGCAACAGATTCCAAATGCAAATAGCACACTTGAAATGAACTCTGGACCTTTTATCTGCACCTTGTAAACGGCATAATGAGGGAATAACACACACCTGGCCATGGAACAGCTGAGCAGCCAATTGTCCCATTACTTTTGGTCCCTTAAAAAGTGGGAGGCACATATACAAACTTTTGTAATTCCTACACCGTTCACCTGATTTGAATGTAAATACCCTCAAATTAAAGCTGAAAGTCTGCAGTTAAAACACATCTTGTTTGTTTCATTTCAAATCCATTGTGGTGGTGTGTAGAGCCAAAAAAAATTAGAATTGTGTTGATGTCCCAATATTTATGGACCTGACTGTACGTGCCAGCTGCTTTTCCTTTTGGAGTACCAGATGACAGTCATTATCAGAGTATTGACAATGTCTGCTGAACTTTCCTCACTTGTCACCTCTGCTTTTCTGTAATAGAGCCAGCACCCAAATCCAACAGAAGTTAATTTCTTTATCGTACATCACGGGACACAGAGCAGCCATAACAACTAACTGGGTTATACGCCACCTATAGGTGAATGGACACTGCCAAACCAAAAAGACAGGAAGTCCTCCTTTATATAACCCTTCCATACAGGAAGTACCTCTTTTTTTTTTTTTTTGCCAGTGTCTTGTAAGGTGATGGTCATGGTTGGAGAAGCTCTCCATGATCTAGCTAACAGAATGGTCCTGGAAGCAGATCCTGAAGATTTTAAGGGACTATATAATCGGATCCATCCGGACGGTGATTCACTATAATGGATGATACCCGAACCTCGATTAAGAAGACTATGAGGTGTTGCCTGTAATGTGACCCTTTGGGCACTGGATCCTAGGATCCGGACGCTGGGTAAGAAAAACACTCCAAGGGAAATCCAGCAGGGTGCTCTACAGGTCCAAGGGAGTGGCCCCAAATTTAAGGGGGACCCGGTCCTTGAAACTCCAAGAGACAGAACCCTGCCATGATGGGGGAAGATTGGAGTCTAGCTTTTTTAAGCAGAGTCCTGCGGCAGGATTGGCAAGTGTTTTTTAAGCTTTTCTCTTTTTGCACAAACGGTAAAAAAAAAAAAAAACACAGCAATCTTACTTTGAGTGGGACCAGGTGTCATGTTTTTTTCTATCCACTTGGGGCAGTGACGTCGCGGCCAGTGTGGGCTCTCTCATGGGGAAGACCCAGCCCAGTTAAACCCAGCAGCAGGGGGCTCTTTGTTCCCCCCGCCCGCACACCTAGTCTCTATGTCTGCGCCTTCGGGGGCTCGTTTTTGTTGCTGTCTATGTGGCTATGGTAGGCGCGCGCGGCGCCGAGGGTGTGCACGTTGGCGTGCACGTGGAAGGTGTGCGGGGCGCTACAAGCGCACACAGGGTAGGAGCGTGCACGTTGGAATGCGCAGTAGGCGCCAAAGCGCCATATTTAGGAGGTGTTCCTGGTTTGGCGTCTGTAAGCAGACCAGAAGGGACACAGAGCGGCATCAGCTGGGCATGTGAGTCACTGTGGGTGGATGGACCAAGGCACTGCAGTCCTGTAAGAGCTGTGTACTGCAAAGACTGGGTGCAGTATTTTGCAGGACGGTTGAGTGCATAAGGTGGGGCTTGTGTTACCTCAAGTTTTTTCGTCTCAGGCATGTCTGAGGAGTGGGGGAGGCACAGCAGGAAGGGGCGCAAGTGCACCACCATCAGGATGCTAGCCTTACATCTGCTGTGTTTAATTCTCCTGAAAGACCTGAGGCAACTGGCCAGTCTGAGCCATTACGGTTGTCAGGCATTGTAGCAACAGCTAATGCTTCTGCCTCAACCTACAGCAGGAAGTACGACTTGGCATCAGCTCTAGCTGGGCTGGAGGGAAAGATAGCAGGTATGATTGCTTCAGTTTCCCAAGGTGGAAGGAAATGGGATAGATCCCCTTCACCTGAGTCCCCCACCTGCATTGGAACAGGATTGGGCAGAAGATGTGGCAGTAAATGACCGGGAGGAAGGTCAGGCCACGGACTACACTTCTAAGGGGTCAGGTTCTGAAGAAGTGTTTTCAGCCTCTCAATCCCAGAGACTGTTAATCCAGTCCCTCACGGAGATGGTCCGATAAGGATTTAAATTGCCGCCTGTAGAGGTCCCTGAGGTTGCCTTTTCATCTCTAGGCTCTCTTCGGCCTCCACAGAGTTCGCCGGCTTTTCCCTTGCATCCGTTGCTAGAGCAAATTGTGTATGCTGACTGGGATCACCCTAATAAGCTTTTTATTCCTCATAAAAGGTTTCCACTTTTGTATCCTATGGAGGAAAAGTTTATAAAGAAATGGAGTATGCCTTCCGAGGACGCTGCTATTTTTTCTGTGAATAAGAGTCTTACCTGTCCCGTAGATAATGTCCAGGTGTTTAAAGATGCAGCAGATAAGAAATTGGAATTTTTATTAAAAGCTTCATTTGATATAGCTGGGTCTGCTGCACAACCGGCTGTGGGGGTATCTGCTGAGGACTTGGCAGAGTTAACTCATGCCATATATTTCGCAGTAGATGCTCTTAAGGATTCCATACAGCAGACGGCTCGGTTGACCCTGCTATCAGTACATATGCACAGGATTCTTTGGTTAAAAAACTGATCTGTGGAATTACCCTGCAAAAGATTATTAGCTGGTTTCACCTTTTCATGGGGAGAGGTTCTGGATAAATATATCCAGCATATTTCAGGGGGTAAAAGTGCGCTTCTACCAGTTAAGACGACAAGCAGACGACCTTCCTTTAAGGTGTCTAGTGCTTCAGTACTCAGCACTTCCAATTTCAGGCAGTTTTGCCGGCCTCAGCCATCCAGGTCTAGAGGAAAGTCTCTAGGCCAAGGGCAGAAAAAGCCCTGGGCCCAGAGACCCCCTAAATCCAGTCCCAAGCCTTCCTTATAAAGGGGCGCCCCCCCCTCACGCAGATGGGGGAAGGCTATTCGAGTTCTTAGACGTCGGGGAAGAAGTGATCCGAGGCAAGTGGGTTATTTCTACGGTGTCTCTGGGGTACAAAATAGAATTATGTGGGGCTTCCCCCCTCTCGGTTCTTAAGGTTCAACGTCTTCATAGATCCGAAAAAAGTATTTTCTTCAGGCAACAGATCATCTAAGGTCACAGGGAGTGATTTCAGAGGTTCCAGCCAACGAGAGGTTTGGGGGCTTTTACTCAATATTTTCATAGTACCAAAGCCGAATGGAGATGTAAGGCCTATTCTGGATCTCAAGGTTCTGAATCAGTTTCTAGACATTCGCTCTTTCCGGATGGAGTCAATTCATTCAGTCGTAGTAGCCTCCTTGCACGGAAAGAAATTTTTGGTGTCCATAGACATCAAGGACGCGTACCTACATGAGCCAATCTGCAGATCCCCCATCAAAGGTTTCTGTGATTAGCAGTAGGCAACTGACATTTTCGGTTTGTGGTGCTGCCCTTCAGGTTAGCCACGGCACCTCGTGTATTCACAAAGGTACTGGCTCCGGTATTGGCAGTTCTAAGATCTCAGGGAATATTGGTTGCAGGATACCTGGACGATCTATTATTGATAGATCAAACGGTTCCAGACCTGAGGCAGAATGTAACCCGGGCGGTTCAATTCTTGGATTGTCTGGGTTGGGTTCTGAACTGGTCAAAGTTGGCCCTGCAGCCGGTTCAACGCCTAGTGTATCTGGGGTAATTATAGACACGGTAAAGGCAAAGGTATTTTTGCCACCATGGAAGGTCAGAGATATGAAAAACCTCGTCTAGGTCATAAAAGGGAAAAGATATCCCTCCATTCGCCTGTATATGAGGCTACTGGGGAAAATGGTGTCTTCATTCAAAGCAGTCCCTTATGCACAATTCCACTCCAGACCACTACAGAAAAACATTCTGTCTGTCTGGAACAAGACAGTCCAGGCTCTGGACTGGCACATGTCTCTTCGGCTGAAAGTGTGTCAGAGTCTTAGTTGGTGGATGATAACCAAGAATCTGGAAAAAGGAAAGTCCTTTTTACCTGTGGTCTCGAGGGTGGTGATGGCAGACGCCAGTCTCCCTGGACTGTGGTTTCCTCTAGGACTGCCCCCCATCCAGAGAGGGTGGTCCTGGATAGAGAGAAGCTTACCCATCAACATTTTAGAGATTCGGGCAGCTTGCTTGGCCCTAAGATTCTGGACTTCCAGATTACTGGAATGTCCTGTGAGGGTCCAGTTGGACAATGCCACGACTGTGGCATGTATAAATTACCAGGGAGGCACCAGGAGTCAGACAGCCCAGAAGGAGGTGGATCGCATGCTGACCTGGGCAGAAAGATTTGTTTCGTTTTGATCAGCGGTATTTATTCGGGAGTGAAGATTTGGTAGGCGGACTTTGAGTCGCCAGCAGATTCCAGGGGAGTGGTCCCTAAATCCCGAGATCTTTGCATCAATCTGCCGCTGATGGGGTATTCTGGATGTAGACCTGCTGACGTCCAGGTTCAACAGGAAACTAGACCGTTTTGTGTCCATAACCAGGGACCTGCTTGCATTAGGGGCAGATGCTTTTGTAATTCAGTTTTCCGTGATTATATGCCTTCCCTCCAATCCGACTGTTGCAAAGGCTACTGCGCAGGATCCAGGAAGAGAGAAAGCCAGTGATTCTAGTATAAAAATTATATAATTGTGCCTGCGCTGAGAAATATACAAAAAAACGTGCATAAATAGTAAATTAATCCACTATAAATGAAACCATATATGTATACTATAAAAGTGCAAAATTTAGCCTCAAAGTGCATATGACATAGTGCAAAAAGCAATATAACCCATTGAAAGTGCACCATGCAAAAATAAAAATAGCAACAAGTACACAGGTAACCTGTGTATTGCAAGTGTCCAGCTCAATCCACGGGTTAAAACCCATAAAAATGTGCAAAAACAGTGTCCATAAAATAAAAAAATAAAAGTTCCTCCGAGATGCTCAAATCACAGCAAACAATCCGTGCTCTCCCGTGACACCCCACATGTGCTTGCGCTCACCTCTACTCGTGTGACCCAGTATTTAAACTGTGTCAAACACGCAGTGGGGCCAATCCTGGGCTCCCTCAGGATGAAAAGATAAGAATACAATCCTCACAGGTGCAGTCAGTATCCACATGTATAGGAGAGAAGTAAAAACTCCATAGTGTAATAAAGCAGGGATAATTTATTAAATCAAAAGAAATTCTCCAGGAGGGTACTCACATTGAGTGGGTGCTTCAGTGCACCAACCTTAACAAGCGTATAAACAAGCTGCAATTCAGATGACGTGCGGTGTGGTGTGTAATGTCTCCTCCACTGCTGACGTCAGCAGTGGAGGAGACATTACACACCACACCGCACGTCATCTGAATTGCAGCTTGTTTATACGCTTGTTAAGGTTGGTGCACTGAAGCACCCACTCAATGTGAGTACCCTCCTAGAGAATTTCTTTTGATTTAATAAATTATCCCTGCTTTATTACACTATGGAGTTTTTACTTCTCTCCTATACATGTGGATACTGACTGCACCTGTGAGGATTGTATTCTTATCTTTTCATCCTGAGGGAGCCCAGGATTGGCCCCACTGCGTGTTTGACACAGTTTAAATACTGGGTCACACGAGTAGAGGTGAGCGCAAGCACATGTGGGGTGTCACGGGAGAGCACGGATTGTTTGCTGTGATTTGAGCATCTCGGAGGAACTTTTATTTTTTTATTTTATGGACACTGTTTTTGCACATTTTTATGGGTTTTAACCCGTGGATTGAGCTGGACACTTGCAATACACAGGTTACCTGTGTACTTGTTGCTGTTTTTATTTTTGCATGGTGCACTTTCAATGGGTTATATTGCTTTTTGCACTATGTCATATGCACTTTGAGGCTAAATTTTGCACTTTTATAGTATACATATATGGTTTCATTTATAGTGGATTAATTTACTATTTATGCACGTTTTTTTGTATATTTCTCAGCGCAGGCACAATTATATAATTTTTATGCTTTATATCACACGATATGAAACGTGGTTGGGTGCTTGCTGCTAATTAACCAATGATTGTCACCCCTTAGAGGCATTGATCCAGTTGTGACTCGCAGGAAATTCCCATTTTTCAGTGATTCTAGTAGCTCCAGCCTAGCCTAGATGGAGTTGGTACGCACAGATTGTAAGATTGGTGGTGGGAAACCCATGGGTTCTTCCACTCCGATATTCCATCCTGCTTTACAGTCTCTAAATTTAACAGTTTGGCTGTTGAAACCAGGATTTTAAAAGACCGGGGCATTTCTGGGCCAGTATTGTCTACCATGTTGAATGCTAGAAAGCCAGTCTCTAGTAGTATCTACTATAGAGTCTGGAAATCCTAAATTGCCTGGAATGAGGCCAGGAGGTGTCACCCCCGAAGATATGTCATCGGGAGAATTCTGGCTTTTCTGCAAAAAGGAGTGGATATGAATCTGGCCTTAAGTACAATTTAAGGGTCAAATTTCGGCCTTAGAAATTTTCTTTAAGAAGTCTGTTGCTTCTCACTCCTTAGTGCGAACGGTTGTACAGGGGATGATTGGTGTGCTTCCACTGGTCAGGCTGCCTCTGTGCCCTTGGGATTTAAATTTAGGCCTGGGGGTTTAAAGAAGCAGCCTTTTGAGCCTATGCGGCAGATTCCTCTAGTCCTCTTGACAAAAAAATTAGTTTTCTTGGTGGTAGTGACGTCGGCCAGGAGGGTGTCGGAGTTGGTGTCCTGTTGGGAAAATTATTTGATCTTGCACCAGGATAGGGCGGTTTTGCGGCCACAACCAGAATTTTTGCCTAAGGTAGTGTCCAGTTTTCATCTTAATCTGTATGTCATTCTGCCTTCAGGCAGACAGAAGTACAGTTAAATCACACTAGTTTAATAATAAAAAAAAGGTAAACCGAGTAAACGTAGTCAAAACATAACCAGAGTTCAGGAACCGGAACAGATAGTCAGACAAGCCAAACGTCAGGGAGCCGGAGATGAGCGTAGTAGAACAGCAAGCAGGATCTGGAGCCAGAAGGGATGTCAGCCATGCAAGTCTTTAACAGGAACGCAGGAGATAGTCTCTGTGATGTTGACCAAGGCGAAAGGAGAGATCCCCTGGGCTGGACGGCTTAAGTATGCAGGACTGACGAGCAGGATATCATCAACAGGTGAGTAGCTGTGGAGAGCTAGGAGCTGGCAATTAGCCAACAGCTGAGCGGCCAGCTCAGAGAATGAAGGGCTGAGCCCAGCCCTGACATCTGTGTCCCGTGATGTACGATAAAGAAATTAGGATTTTTTTCTACAGCTTACCTGTAAAATCCTTTTTTTGGAATACATCACGGGACACAGAGATCCCTCCCCTCTTGCCTGGGAAGTTTATTGCTTGCTACAAAACTTAGGTACTTCCTGTGTAGGAGGGGTTATATAGGGGTTGACTTCCTGTCTTTTTGGTTTGCCAGTGTCCATTCATCTATAGGTGGCGTATAACCCAGTTAGTTATTATGGCTGCTCTGTGTCCCGTGATGTAATCCAAGAAAAGCATTTTACAGGTAAGCTGTAGAAAAATCCTAATATTTTGTCAGGTTGGATTCCAAATCTCAGGACTGCAAAACCTCAGAAAAAAAACCTGAGGATAGGGTTTAAGGTGCACCATTCTGCTGAACTTTTAGCTTTGGAAGGGTTTGATGCACCAGCAGCCATTTATTCTTCCCTTTCCTTTACCACCTCTCTGTTCTCTTCCCAACACTGAGCTTACACAGAAGAGAAGTCTATCCCTGTCCCCATATGACAGTGCTGGGCAAGGCAGCAGATAGGACAGGCTGTCCTCCTATACCAGCCCTGGGCTCCATTGGGTCAGTATTGGGACCTGGCTTTGGTTGCCTGCACCTCCCTTTGCCCACTTTTTTTACATCGCAGTGCTGCTGCAGTATTCCAGGCTTGCCAATCTGTGTGCTGCTAGTGATCTCCTCCCCTTCAACTGCTGCCTGCTTTAGACCTATTATCCAGACAAGGCTATAAGCATGGCACAGTGATCAATAGAAACTACGGTAAAATGTTTGGCAGAGGATAGGTTGGCAGACATTTAGGTTTACCTTCTCTGCAGTCACTTGTTATTGTGCAATACCAAAGTCTTCAAGCAAAATAGAGTTACTGTACTCGGGCTGCTGTGAGGGGCTTGTGTTAGGGCTCACAGTAAAGCATGTTCTGGAGGACAAAATATTCTTTACTTGGGTTACACTGGGTAGCACTTTTTCTAATCAAAACTTGTAACCCCTGCACTGTGTACATTATATACACCTGACCCCTGCACTGGAGCGTGCAAAATCTGGTGCAGCTGTGCATGGTGGCCAGTCCACTTCTAACTTCAGTTTGTTCAATTAAACTTTGACAAAAAAACATGGAAGCTGGTTTTTATCCAGGGATGTACCAGATTTTGCACTCTGCAGTGTTAGTAAATGACCCCCTATGTGTTATCCACTTCTGACCTACACTCTGTAAATTTCTACTTACTCTTGACACTTTCGCTATGTATAGTACATTACATACTTATGATCTCTGCACTCTGTAAATAAGTTGTTAGCCTCTACCTCTGTACAATTTTGTCACACCCACAATTTATGTGAAAGAAAGGGGAGTGCTTTACATTTTTCTCCATACCAGGATGTTCAGGTCCCTTTTCCTAGATAAACAGACCAGTGTGAGAGAGCAAAATGAAGATGATGTTGTGCAGCTGGTTGGAACAGCCAAAAACGGAAACCTGCTATTTGCCCTGTGTGGGCAACTTGTAGTTCTGCTTTGAACTGCCAACAGACGTTAGTCTGATTTTTTTTTTTTTACAATATCACTGTTTTCTCCTTTACATTTTCAAAAAACTATGTACTGCAAAGGCCTATGTTAACCAGCTATCTTTACATACAGTAGGGTAAGGATGAGCTCAGGCGTGTTCGCACAGCCCATGTGCAGAGCCCGCCAGGAAGTCGTCACTGCACTGCGCTAATCACAGGCAGTGAGACATTTCCCGATCTATGCAGCCGTGCATCGGGACAATGTCTCACTGTCTGTGATTAGCACAGTGCAGTGCCAACTTCCTGGCGGGCTCTGCACGTGGGCTGTGCGAACACGCCGGAGCTCATCCTTATAGTAGGGTACTCCTTTGTGATGCATAGCAGTTATAGGATCGCAAACAGATTAGAACACTTGTGGCTTGATTTGCTTTTTGGAATAAATTCTGATTCTTTTAATGGAAATGCAACTCCTGAACTGGCAGAATACGAGTGAACTAGGCAGTTGGGGATGGTTTCATTTTAACAAGCAATAATAGAAGCTTGCACATAGACAATTAACAAAGGATTTATGGAATGTAATAGGTGGATGAACAGTATGATTTCCTGTCGCATAACATACGTATTAGGAAAGTCTTCTGTAGCTCAGAAGGAATTTTCTGAGGAAATAGAGCATACTGTCACGTTGAATGATACTGCATGGACATTGAACATGATTTGTTAACCATCACTATGGGTAAATGCATGCAAAAAAAAGCCAAAAAACTAAAATATAACTTTTTTGCTTGTAAACATCAATTAATGTATTACTCTACAGACCTGGGCCCTGCATTCTTTGTCCATCATCATTGATTCCTCAGGACCACTGTACTATGTTCACATAGAACCCACACTTACCCTTCTCTTAACTGCGCTGTTAACAACATCGCCATCACATGCAGAGGTTCATCGAAGTCTTGGACGCTGCCTGAGTGCTCTTCTGAACATCCTGGGACCAGAACTCCAAGGTAATTTTCACGTGAAAATTCCTATACAAATGAATTTCACCCATGGCCATGAGTCTTGTTAACTCCCTTTGGCGAAAAAGTTTTATCCCTATTGTGGGGTCACCAATATGGTATTTGTAAATTGAAATCATATCCCCTCTCAAGCGTCTCCTCTCCAGAGAGAATAAGTTCAGTGCTCGCAACCTTTCCTCATAACTAATATCCTCCAGACCCTTTATTAGCTTTGTTGCCCTTCTTTGTACTCGCTCCATTTCCAGTACATCCTTCCTGAGGACTGGTGCCCAGAACTGGACAGCATACTTTAGGTGCAGCCAGACCAGAGTCTTGTCGAGCGGGAGAATTATTGTTTTATCTCTGGAATTAATCCCCTTTTTAAGGTATGCCAATAATCTTTTTTGCTTTGTTAGCAGCAGGTTGGCATTGCATGCCATTGCTGAGCCTATAATCAACTAGGACCCCCAGGCCCTTTTCCATGTTCATGGCTCTAAATTAATAAATATAAAATTAAATAAATCTAAATTAATAAATAAAAAAAATATGCATTTTTTTTTTTTCAAAAAGTTCACCGTGCACCTCCTAAATCATAAAAGTGCAAATGTCCACTTTCAGTGTTCTGATTTGTGGCTATCCTCCACCTTTACTCCTTACTCACTAAATAGTTTGACCCACTCGGCCCTCGGTCAACTTGTGCTTACAGAAAACAGGGGTTTCCACCATTCCTCCACGCCATATCCACCACTCTTTCAATGGCTCAGGACTGAGCTATTGAAAGAGTGGTGGATATTATCTCCTTCTCCTTCCTCTCATACACTCATGCAGGCCATGGGAAAAGCGAAAAAGGAATGTCATAGCTTAAAAACCTAAGCAACATAGAGACACAAAGTGGGAATTTAAATATGTGTTTGAGAAACTTTTACAAAATTGTATTGAGATTACATGTTCAGACATAAAAACGTCATTATATATACTATACAGTACAAAGTTCGAAGATAAAGCTGATAAATAGCTTGAATTCAGTTGATCAGTAATTTGATAGTACACCGGTCTACGCTTTTTGCAGGAGCCCCCGCTTCTTCAGGACTACATAAATCGTGTACTATGTATAGCTCTAACTACAAATATATAACAACAAAGGAGAAATATCATAGAAAAAATATATGTATAAATACAGGATAACATTGACATTCATAAATAAGATGTTAAGATGGTTTGCTCGAACAAGAGCACACAAAAAAAAAGATAGTAAATTGTTCCTAAATCATACTTGTAATAGTAGACGATGGATACCACGAATGATATCAACAATAAAAGAAAGAATCTCCAAGTGGGAATATGCCTATCGGCCAATGGGAGAGACGCCCAGAATCTACGTGAGACAAAAAGATGGATTATGGATAGTAAGGAGCTGGACACAAAGTCCATAGCAGAATCGCTACGATTTTTCTGCTATGGACATTTGGAGCAGATGCTCTTATGTTTGACTCTCCCGACAAGGGGTAAGTTACATGGGGGAGCCTTCTTGGGTACTCACTGCTTGGGTTTGCTTTGCTAACTCTATACTGAAATATACCCCTATTTATTAATTTAAAGATATGAATGATTTATGAATGTCAATGTTATCCTGCATTTATACATACTGTATATATTTGTTCTATGATATTTCTCCTTTGTTGTTATCTATTTGTTGTTAGAGCTATACATAGTACACGATTTATGTGATCCTGAAGAAGCGAAACTTGTAGACCAGCGTACTATCAAATTACTGATCAACTGAATTCAAGCTATTTATCAGCTTTATCTTTAAACTCTGTACTGCATTGTATACATAATGACATTTTTATGTCTTTTTAACATGTAATTCAATAACATTTTGTAAAAGTTTTTACACAAATCCAGTGTGGTCTCAGTTCTCTAAGGCATATTTAAAGTCCCATTTTGTGTCTAGTTTGCTTATGTTTATATCTAATTTTGGGATGATGCCAATGAGAACTTGAATAACATTTACAGATGGTACCCCACCCCAGGTTTACATTATAGTGAAATAGCATAAAAACCTCCTTTTATTTTAAAAACATATAGATCCAATAACACTTAAATTTTCCAGTGCTATCTCTCAGCACAAAGATAAAACGCTTTCTTACTGCTGGTCCCAGTTCCACCGCTCAGCCTGGTGCAAGCTTGGGCCATGTGTGGAATGACGTTGCGTAACCCAGCCCCTGAATAAACACTTTATTTTTGAATCGGAACACTAAAATTGAACATTTGGATGTTTTTTTCAGGAAAGGCCTTGCATATTTCAGCAGGACAATGCTAAACTAAATCTATGATAAGAACATGTCTTCGTAGTAGAAGAATCCCAGTGCTTAATTGGCCTGCCTGCTGTCCAGACCTTTCACCAATTGAAAATATCAGTACTGTTGAACAGGTAGATTCCTATATCAGGCAAAAATAGGACAACATTCCTCTCCAAAAACTCCAGCAACTGATCTCCTCAGTTTCTAGACATTTACAGTGTTCTGCTCTATGGGGTATAGGGTGTAGCTGCAAGCTGGAGAATATTTTCTGTAGTCTGACAAGCAGGATGGGAAGGTTATGAAGGTAGCCAGCTTACGCTATTGTTTAAGAAACTACAGAATGTTTTCAAGTTTTCATTTAGCTACTAAGTATATCTAAAGTAATCTTTTTTTAATATAGAGAAGTTGATCGTTAAAGGGTTAATTTACCATTGTTTTTACATTTAAAAGGACCCCAGTATTTTATAAAACATGGTTTAGTGGAGCTGCCTTTAAATTAGACTCCAGTAGGCCGAGGGTGGCTTCCCCAAAGCCTGGCCAGAAATCTTATGCAGAGAGATCAGAAATATCCGGTGCAGAGCCTAGGACACAAGAATCACTGGGCTTGTTCCCAGAATCTAAGGACAAGGGGGGGAACAGCACACTACATGGTTGTGTTTTAGAGGTAGAGCACTCGTTCCTTGGATGCTGGGGTTAGCTACTTGTGCAGATCTGTCTTGATGGAAGTTTTTATTTGGCCAGGCTTCTGGAAAGCCTCTCTTGGCCCACAAGGTTTTTATTTACCACTTCCATACTGGGCCTATTCTGGCACTCCTCTCCTAAATGTAAAAATCATATTTTTTTTTTTTTGCTAGAAAATTACTCAGAACCCCCAAACATTATACATTTTTTTTTTTCAGACACCCTAGGGAATAAAATGGCGGTCATTGCAACTTTTGATCTCGCACGGTATTTGCGCAACAATTTTTCAGACGTGTTTTAAAAAAAAAAAAAAAAGTTTCATGATTTAAAAAATAACAACAGTAAAGTTAGCCCAATTTTTTTATATAATGTGAAAGATGATGTTACGCCGAGTAAATGGTTACCCAACATGTCACGATTTAAAATTGCGCACACTCATGGAATGATGGCAAACTTCAGTACTTAAAAATCTCCATAGGCGACGCTTTAAATTTTTTTACAGGTTACATGTTTAGAGCTACAGAGGAGGTCTAGTGCTAGAATTGTTGCTCGCGCTCTAACGCACGCGGCGATACCTCACGTGTGGTTTGAACGGTGTTTACATATGTGGGTGGGACTAACATGTGCGTTCGCTTCAGAGTGCGAGTTACCGGGGACAGGGGCGTTTTATTTTTTTTTTCATTTTACTTTATTTTTTTATGCTTACTTTCTTTTACAACGTTTTTTTTTTTTGATCACTTTTTTTCCAATTACAAGGAATGTAAACATCCCTTGTAATAGGAATGGTGTGTGACAGGTCCTCTTTATGGAGAGATGCTGGGTCAATAAGACCCCACATTTCTCCTCCATGCTGGAAAGCATGAGATCGGGAAAAAAAATTCACGATGCCATGCTTACCAGCCACGATCGCGGCTTTGTTTGCAACCGCGGCCCGGACGTTACGTCGCGCCCGGGCCTCCAACGGTCATATAGATGACCAGTGACCATCTGGTCACCGGAAATCTCTATGCTCGTCATCCGGCGGCGGGCGATTCTTTCTCCGGGTCCCCGATCACACGGGAAAGCCCGGAGAAGCACCGGATGGCGGCGGGAGAGAGGGCATGTCCCCTCCCGTGGCCTCTAAGAACGATCAAGCGACGGAAGTGCCGCTATAATCGTTCTTATGGTGCACAGAATCACCGGCTGCAAACAAGGATATCTGAATGATGCCTGTAGCTGTAGGCATAATTCAGATATTCCCACTGAAAGCCCAGGACGTCATATGACGTGGTTAAAGTAAGCACATTTTTCTCAACTGAACAAAGTTTTTGTTTTTTAATACTGGTGCCCCTTTATTGCAAAGTAAATTTGATCTCTTCAAAGTGAAAGAATTCTTGTCTGTTGCTGTTTTGATGATGGCTCAAAATTTTAAATGCTCTCACACCTTCAGTCCTATGATCACCTGGACAAATATAGATGGTAAAGCTCTCCAGCAGGAATACAAACCACACTAAAACCTGACAGGGTTGTGGCTTTAGAAAAACTGTTTCCACTCCCATCAACAAATAATTCTTGATTTGTCTGTTCAATTAATATGTATGTTCTAGATCAAAGTGCTAAAGTACATACATTTCCATTGTCCATTGAGGGACACAGGAATTCAGAAACTCTTGGGTTATACTGATGCCTACAGGAGTTTGGGACACTTGCAAACAGAAAAGTTGTAAGCCATCCCCTGTTTGACCCCTCTTCTTATCCAGCATGCCTCAGTTTTTTGCTACTGTATTATGAGGTTGGGTGCTTGAGCGCTACAGAAAAAGCACCCAACCTCCTAAGTTTCTTGCTTAGTCATATTTTTCCTCTGGGATCTTCAAACAAGATTTTTTGCTACACTGCTGGTATTTTTTTCTCCGTGACTTCAGTCACCATTCTTTTTTACACCGCTGGTTGAGCTGGTCTCTGCATAGCATTTTCTCAACATGTTTTCCCAAATACACACAGAGGACAGTCCCGCTATGGTTCTCGCGCCCTTTAATGAGGGCCAGCTTTTGGGACTTTTGCAGACAAAACTCTTCCGAGGGCCCTTACACCTACAAGCTTCAACCTGATGGGGCCTTGAAGGCGTCTAGTGTTGGTAAGTATTAGTCACCAATGGTTGAGGCTAAGGGTAAGGTCAAATTCTTGTTAAACAGGCATTCACCCTGTGAGTTAGTGTACCCTTTCTTAGTTGTCAGGGTAATTTCCCCTTCTTCTCAGTTAGAGGCTAATGAGTATGGAGACATTTCTCCTAACACTTTCACCTACTTTTATTGACTCTCTTGTAGAGCTGCACGATTGTTAAAAAATTGTTATCTCGATTCAACCCCCCTCACAATCTCTATGCAGAATTTCCCAATTCATTTATGTAACACGTACAGTGTTCTCTGCTCACTCAGCTGTCAAAAGAAAAAAAATGTGTAGCTTGCCAAGTTTTTCACAACATTGTCTGACTTTTCATCTTAGATTAAAGGAATGAACTTCTGTGTGTAAATAAGGGAAGTTTAACCACTTAAAGACCAAACCCTTTTTTGACACTTATTTCTTACAAAGTTATGAGTATTTTTTGCTAGAAAATTACTTGGAACGTCAGTATTACATTGTATATCCCTGTATGTTGCGGTCATTTAGGTGCCTATCTAATAGTTTCTTGAAACTACCAGTGCCCCCCGCTGAGACCACCACCTGTGGAACGGAATTCCACATCCTTGCCACTCTCACAGTAAAGAACCCTCTACGTAGTTTAAGGTTAAACCTCTTCTAATTTTAATGAGTGGCCACGAGTCTTGTTAAAGGGGTTGTAAAGTTAATTTTTTTTTTTTTTTTTTAAATAACAAACATGTTATACTTACCTTCACTGTGCAGCTCGTTCTGCACAGAGTGGCCCCGAACCTGGTCTTCTGGGGTCCCTCGGCGGCTGTTTCAGCTCCTCCCCGCAAGCATTTACCACCTTAATGCGAGCTCCCTCGCACGGTGGTGAGTGCTTGCGGGCGCGCTCCCGTGATACAGCCGGCGGCTATAGCCGCTCGCTGTATCACTCGGCCCCGCCCCCCGGCGCGCCGCGTCATCGGATGTGATTGACAGCAGCGCGAGCCAATGGCTGCGCTGCTTTCAATCCATCCACTGCAGCCAATCAGCGACCAGGCTGAGCTGCAATGAAGATGACGAGGACGAGCAGCGAAGATTCGAGGCGTCAGGTAAGTAAAACGGGGGGCCTGGGGGCGGCGGTACTGTCAAAAGTTTTTTCACCTTAATGCATAGAATGCATTAAGGTGAAAAAATTTTTACCTTTACAACCCCTTTAAACTCTCTTCTGCGAAAAAGTTTTATTCCTATTGTGGGGTCACCAGTACGGTATTTGTATATTGAAATCCTATTCCCTCTTAAGCGTCTCTTCTCTAGAGGGAATGAGTTGAGTGCTCGCAACCTTTCTGCATAACTAATGTCCTCCAGACCCTTTATTAGCTTTGTTGCCCTTCTTTGTACTCGCTCCGTTTCTAGTACATCCTCCCTGAGTACTGGTGCCCAGAAATGGACAGCATACTCTAGGTCAGGCCAGACCAGAGTCTTGTAGAGCAGGAGAATTATCGTTTTATCTCTTAAGTTGATCCCCTTTTTAATGCATGCCAATATTCTGCTTGCTTTGTTAGCAGCAGCTTGGCATTGCATGCCATTGCTGAGCCTATCATCAACTAGGACTCCCAGGTCCTTTTCCATCCTAGATTCCCCCAGAGGTTCTCCCCCCAGTGTATAGATTGCAGTCATATTTTTGCCACCCAACTGAATTATTTTCCATTTTTCTACATTGAACCTCATTTGCCATGTAGTTGCCCACCCCATTAATTTTGTTCAGATCTTTTTGTAAGGTTTCCACATCCTGCAGAGAAATTATTGCCCTGTTTAGCTTAGTATCGTCCACAAATACAGAGATTGAATTGTTTACCCCATCCTCCAGGTCGTTTATGAATAAATTGAATAGGATTGGTCCCAGCACAGAACCCTGGGGGACCCCATTACCCACCCTTGACCATTCCGAGTACTCCTCATTTATCAACACCCTCTGAACTTGCCCTTGTAGCCAGTTTTCAATCTATGTACTATGGTCCATGCCAACGGACCTTATTTTGTACAGTAGGCGTTTATGGGGAACTGTGTCAAATGCTTTTGCAAAATCCAGATAAACCACGTCTATGGGCCTTCCTTTATTATATTTTTTTGACCCTAGAGAATAAAATGGCGACTGTTGCAATATTTTATGTCGTGAATGCACATAAAAAACAAAAAACAAAGACTAAACAGTAAACTTAGCCCATTTTTTTTGTATAATGTGAAAGATGTTACGCCGAGAGAATCGTGATCTTTATTCTAAGCAAAAAAAAATAGTGATTCTCAATTTAACCAGAATTGTGCAGCTCTACTCTCTTGTTTTTTTTGTTTTTTTTTTTAGCCCCACCTTTGGTATCTAGCATTTTGGAATTGAAGCTAAACACCCACACAGTTCCTAGGAGCCAAGAAGTCCTTGTCATGACACTTCAGTCTCTTAGGGTGAATGAGGTGGTCTCCTAATTGTATTCTGAGGGGACTCCACATGCAGGGGTGTCCCTGTACATGGGTTTTAAACCTGGTTCCCCAGAACAGCTGGTTCCAGTCTTTTTGAGGGATCCTACTGCAAGTCTGTTCCTTAATCTGGACTCTGTGGTACATCTCCTAGGTGTTTTAAGAGCTTAACCTTAGGGGGAAGGTTAGGGAGTTCTACCTGTGATGGCATACATAACCTGGTTCCTTACATTGGACATTGCTGAGAGTACTGCTTTCAAACACAATGTCTACCTTAGACATGTGGTGTTATCATCTGACCCTCGTCCAATCTTTTTGCTAAAGAGAGAGCGAGAACCCTGTGTTCGATTGGTGTGTCAGCTAACAGCACACCATGGAGTTCTGCTGATGTCCCCCTGAGTCGGGGCTGGGGCCTTTCGCTTGTATTCCCTTGTTCATCTGTTCTCCTGGAGTATTGCGTTACTCTCAGAATTCATGCCAGAACTCAATGCCAGGGCTTCCAATGATGTTTGCAGAACCACCGTCAGAACTTCCAATGGTACTTGCAGAAACCCTGCCAAGACTCCAAATGGTCCCTACAAAATCCAAGAAAGAATCTCCAACAGTGCTTGCAGACTCCTTGCTAAGACTTTCCCGGTAATAATGCTGGACATGTCCTCTGACCAGAAGGGTGTTTAAGCTCCAGCTTTTGCAGTGGTTGGTGCTGTGATTTCTCACCAACTACCTGAGAGCTAAAAAGCTATCTTACTTGCCTGTCATTTCCTGCCTGCTTAGACCTCTGCTCGGACCTGACTTCTCTTTTTCCTGCCTTCCGCAACTCCTGCCTGAACTGGACTACTCTTCATCTGCAGCCCTGTGAATAGTCTCTGCACTGTAGCCTCTCTTTTCCCACCACCTTCTTGATGTGGTGATCCTTAGGGCTGCAACGTTGTCCGTTTGCAACAAAGTAAACCGGGACCACTGGGGTTCCTTGCCCATCTCCACCATCAGGAGCTCTAGTGAAAAATAACTGCTACTTAGATTTTGCTCTTTGCGTAATTTCACATCACCTCCCAGAGAGAATCATAATATGAGGCTTACCTTAGGGTTCCTTCGTTGACCATTTTACTTTGTTGGTGTTTTTTTTTTTCCATTACATTATGGGATTTTTGCCCTTTTCCACTTGCTTTTGCCTCCTGCTAATGATAATGTTCCTTTAGGTAAAGTCATTCCACTTGGCAGTGATCTCTTCTGCCCTGGTCTGAGTATCAGGTTAATCCTCTATGGCCTCCTGTGATGGTTGGCTGTCTCCCTTGTTCCATAGGGAGCATCACCTCATCTGGTTCAGGTCCAGACATTGATTATTCTGGTAATTCTGTGTGGCAGATGGTTTCAGGCTCCTTCTTGGGTGGTTGTTGCCCAGCCATCATTTGGACTGCTGTGCTTTTGGACATCTCAACAGTTTCTGAATTCCTATGTCCTTCAGTGTACTATGGGGAAAATAAGATTTCCGTACTTAAAAATAAAAATAAAATATTTTTTTGAGTCCACCACTCTGTTTTTGTTTGCCCTGTTTAGTGCTTTCTTAAAAAAACTGAGGTATGCTGGGTAGAGGAGGAGTTATTCAGAGGCTAGCTTACATTGTTTCTGTTCGCCATTGTCCCAACCTTCTGTAGCCGCCAGTAAAACCAGACTGAATTTCTGAATCTCTGTGTCCTTCAATGGACAAAAAGTAAAAGATTTTACAGTAACAAAAATACTGTTAGAACCACCACTCTTGTCAAGTTTGATTTTGACTGGAAGTATGCCTTTTGTTGTTGTCATTTTCTTTTATATTTTTTTTAATTATTTTATTACAGGTACTTGTATCCCTTCGAACTATGTCTATAAATGCTTTTATTATTTTTTTTGTACTTCTTCTATAGGGAGTGGGGAATTGGTGGCATCACAAAGGAACTACTGCTTGTTGGCTTGCTCAGTGATGCAAGAGAATCCAGACTGCTTGGTTCAGGCCCAGGGCATCTCCTGCTTACAACAGCTACATATGTTTGCCCCTAAGCATGTCAACCTGTCCAGCTTGGTGCCAACTTTGTGTGTAAGTGTTGCCATGTAGAGACCAATCAGTACTGATTAATATAAATTTACTTTTCTCCTTTCCCTTTTTTTTTTTTAAGCTCTGATGTCACCGTTTTTGAAATGTGAAAGTTTTCTAAATAATAGTATCTTAGGAGGGGTATTTGTAATTGATCACGGCTTTATTTCTCATTTGAACTGGCATTAAAAATTGTGAAAATAGAACCAAAAAAAGTTTAAGAGCATATTACATATTCCTTATCTAAGAACACACAACATGTTTTAGGCACACAGGTTTTCTCTTGAAATAAATGGAAACACATGAAAACACCCAAGCTTTGCATTGCACATAGATGGGCTTTTGGACATTTATATGTGTTTTCATGCTTTTCTATTGCTTTCAGTTATAAACACACGTGCCTAAAAATACATGGATGTGTTTCCAGCTTGAACTTTTACAAAATATAAAGCTGCAATTTGGAGTAGTCTTATAATCCTTCTAAATAGCATAGGAGATTCTTTGTGCCAGATTTGTGTTATATACCAGGCTGGTAACACAAAGAGTAACCTAATAGAAGGGGAAACTTGAACTAGGCCCTGATGTGCTGTTATTAAATCTAGTTGTCCCTTCCTCACAGATCTGTCATTTTTATCTCCTGCAGGAGGTCTTGCTGGATAATTCTATTTTGGTATGTCACCTTACCCAGTGTTTCTGCTGTGCCTTCTTGCATCCCTCTTCTTTATACTGCAAACATATGCACCCTTCCAGCTTTCAGAGCATTTAGTAGATTTTGGAGGATAAATAGTCGAGAGGTGCTTATCTGCTGATAGTCTTGGAGAAAGATAGGGAGGTAATATGCACAGTGTTGTAGGATGTAACTGATCACATGTGTAAGAGGAAATCAAAGGGGTTCCCTACCTTTAAGTTATTGTAAAGGCCATTGTGTAATTCTTGCCAAGTGATGTTGCCTTTTTTGTGATCATTTTGTATATTTGTGGCAGCAAATGTATAAATTTGGGCTACCTCTACTTAATTCTGTTCTGTTGTGCTTTATAGAATGTATAATGTATAGAATTCTTGAGTGAGGCACAAGACACGTGGAAGGAAAAATTATTAAATTGTTTAATTGGCATATAAACAAAGCATATCTCTTAAACATATGATACATGGTGGGGCATGAGTATTTTTATCTATATACCAGACAATGAGGGAATGGACCCAAGAAAAAAGCAAACGTGTGTTGGTGCGCTCGCTTCTTCCTTGGCTTCATTCTCTCAGCTCCCAGGATAGACTTGCCTCGCAGATCCTGACTTGCAACACTGCTTATCTAGAACAATTTATACGGAAGTACTCCAGGGAGATACAAATCTTGTATCCCCTTGCCCCTACCTTGTTTCTTACTACCTGGGCAAAACATTAGATCCTATTTGGTACCCTTTTTTTCATTTTTTTTTCAGTTATGCTATGCGTTTGCTCCTGATGAGTGGCGACCGGCTACGAAACGTGTCAAAGCTTTCAATGTCATCATGTTCCCAACACATAGCTTGACCTCAACTGTGATTCATTTGTATCTTTATAACCCACTTGTATCCATTACTCAAAAAGCATTTGGCTTTTTATACTAATTACCTCGATAGGATACTATGCGGTTTTAGATGCATGTATGCGTATTTATATATGTGTGTATGTATATATGTATATATATATATATATATATATATATATATATATATATATATATATATATATATATATATATATATATATATATATATATATATATATATGTGTATATATATATATATATATGTATATGTGTATATATATATATATATGTATGTGTATATATATATATATATATATATATATGTGTGTGTGTGTATGTATATGTGTATATATATATATATATGTATTCTTATTTTATGTATACTATTGTCTTGTGTATATAGATAAAAATACTCATGCTCAACCATGTATAATATGTTTATGAGATATGCTTTGTTTACTGTATATGCCAATTAAACATATTTTTTTATACCATTTTTCCTGCCGCGTGTCTTGTGCCTCACTCAAAGTCCCAAAAACCCCTTTCTTATTTCTGATTTAGGGATGGAGATGCATGCACCTCATATAAAGTCCCCAAACCCCTTTTGCTTTCTATATGAAGCAAAGGTGTCACAAATGCAGTACAACGTATATGGTCTTAGAGATTTAAGTATTTTGAAGGTAGAGAAACCCCTTTAAAAACGAATGACCCTTACCATGAAAACATTTATACTCTTCCAGATGTTTTAAACATGCTTTTTTTAAGAGCCTGCTTTTGTATGAAAAAGCACATTCTATTTTACTAGTCTTGTCTTTTTTCATTTGCATTTTGTGTGTAGTTTAATAATTGCAGTCTATAACCTGTTACACCCACCCTGCCAGTGCTTTGTTCATGCTTCGTGTAACCAGGAACCAATCCTCCTTCAATTGTATTGAAGTTGGAGGTTCTGGATCATGGCCACTGCTCTGTTTCCTGCTTTTGTGCATGTGACATAATATTTTCTGGAGTGTTTACACTGCCTGTTGCTTGACTCATTTTGATATATGCATTTGTTCATGCTGGTTGCATCTGTTTTGTGTATTTGTAATGTTCATGCTGTGCAGTTCTGATCTTCGCTGTATAATAACTTGTTTTTTAGCTCAATTTTCTGATGACACGGTTAACCTGAGTAATGATCCCCCTGGCTAAGTCCTCCAATTTAGAGAAACAAGAAATGTAGATTATAAGTGGCCCTTCCTTACCACAGTTTCTGAGTGTTTCCCTGTTTCATGGGTCAGGTGGCGAGAAAGTTGCTTCTTTGTTGAATCTAATTGATGCAGCAGGATTACTACAAGCCTAGTGGTAGAGGCCTCTTTTCCTGCCAAAACCTTTGCAATCAGAGGTAGGCCTCACTGGAGGATGCTGAGTAGAAGAGACCTCTGGGGTGCTTCAATGGGACCTTTACTCACCTGAGTAGCTTGATTTTTATGCACAACCCAACACCTCCTATCCCTAAATGCCATTCTTGCCTAGGTGAGAGTGATGGGTTCCCATTTCCTCATCACATATCTCAGGTGATTGCAGGAGTAGGAATGTCTAGTGGGTGGAGCTGATGGTTGTAATTTGTGGGCCAGCTGCCTGATCCCAGAAGCAGACAGCCAGCCAAGGAGGACCAAGATAAGGGCACAGGACCTGGGCTGTGATACCTGAGCAGCACATCACAGCAAGACAACGCTGGATCTGCCTAGCAGTTAAATAAATGGATTCAGGACAACTCCTCTTAACAGGTAAGGGGTCTGTAAAAAAAAAAAACTGGGGTGACAGAAGTGTCTCTTTAAGGTTACATAGCACTGGAGAGACAAATATAAATATAAGTGTTGGTACTAATAACTTATGTCATCAGCTTTTGTTATCCTGCTGTTAGTTTCATACTTATATTCTCCCCAGAACTTTCCTCAAAGCATACAGAGTTGTGTCCAGAGATTGAAGCAAGGTGCTGGAGAGCATGGAATAATAGGATTTTTATAACAGCTTACCTGTAAAATCCTTTTCTTTTGAAGTACATCACGGGACACAGAGCCATAGTAGTTACTATGTGGGTTATAGGCCACCTTCAGATGCTGGACACTGGCACACCCTAAACAGGAAGTTGCCTCCCTATATAACCCCTCCCATACTGGGAGTACCTCAGTTTTGTAGCAAAGCAATACACGTGTATACTAGAAAGAGGGGCGGGACCTCTGTGTCCCGTGATGTACTTCAAAAGAAAAGGATTTTACAGGTAAGCTGTTATAAAAATCCTATTTTCTTTAATCGTACATCAGAGCCATAGTGGTTACTATGTGGGATGTCCCATAGCACTGCCAACTGAGGGGAGGGAGACACAACAGAATTAGGGCAACATGAGACTAGAGGAGTTATACTGTTACCTGCAGCACACTACGCCCCAAAGGTGATGTCCTCATGCCTTTTCACATTCACCTGATAGAATCTGGTAAATGTATGGATTGAAGACCAAGTTGCGGCCTTGCAGATTTGAGCCATGGAGGCTTAGTGATGCAACCTAAAAAAAAAAAAGGTTGGCGTATGTTGTTACCGCTTCACAGGTAACTATAGGTAGGATTTTTCCCTTTGCAATTTTTTGGTTATTAACCATAAACTGAGGCTCAGGTGCACCTATGGAGTCAGACAAATTGAAAAATCTAGAGCTTGAACCCTCTTATTCCAAGCTGATAAGATACCGTTTTGCAGCCTCGAATGAAACTGAGCGTAAAGAACAACCTCGAATGAAGCCACCATCTTTCCCTCATGCAAGCTGAATAGAAGAATTCATCTTGCCTCGACCACTTTAATCAGTTCCTTTATGGCGCTGATCTTTGCCTGGGGCAAGAATACCCTTTTCTGGGTGTATCTATAAACAGACCCAAGTATTTTAATCTCCTTAATGGCTTTAAGGAAGATTTCTCTAGGTTGAGAATTCAACCTAGGTATTCCAGGTAGTTGAATGTGGTGACCATACTTTGGTCTAAGCGGGCTACCGACTGGTCTATCAACAGCCGATCGTCTAGGTAAACTATAATCATTATACCTTGGGCCCTTAGTCTGGCTAAAGGAGGAGCCAAAACCTTTGTAAACACTCAAGGTGCAGTAGCTAGACCGAAAGCAGAGCTACAAACTGAAAACAAAGTTTTTCTACCTTTTTAAAAAGTAAATATTTCTAGTGAGCGGGGAATATGCCCATGGAGGTATGCACCCTTGATGTCGATCGACGTAAAAAGTTCTCCTCCTTGTAAGTTGGAGATAACTGATTGGATTGTCTCCATGCAAAAAAGAGTGGATATTCAGGAACCGGTTAAGATTCCTGAGATCCAAAATGGGTTTGACATCTCCATTCGGTTTTGCCGTGAAAAATGATTTGAATAAAACCTCAACTCCCGCTCTTTCATGGGGACCAGCATGACCACTCTTTGCTAAAGTATGGTCCAGTGCTAGAAGAGAGACTTCTATTTCTCTGGATCTTAGGAACCTTTGATCTGAGAAAACAAGGAGACGGGAACTCTTGAAACCCCAGATTGTACTCTAGAGCTATTGAAGAAGCCACCCATCTGTCTCGACATTCTCTCTGCCAGACCCTTGAGAACTGCAGGTCTTTCCGCCCTGAGTGAGCGGGGGCGCCCCCTCATAAGGAGGCTTTAGTTTCTTTTGTCCCTGAGGATCACCTCTGGAACCTGACGGCGGAAGCCGTCGAGACTGCCTGGAGGCTGATGCCGCTGGCACTGGAGAAGGAACTTGTTTAAATAAAATACATTTACTCCTCTTCTTAAATGGCAAAGGGGTACCTTTCCACTAGAAATTCTTTGGATGAATTATCCAAGATATCCCAAACAGCTGTTCACCGCAAAAAGGATAACCAGCCAGGAGTGTTTTTTTTTTATATATGAAGCTTCGGCTGACCAATTTTTCAACCATAGTATTCTATACATATATACCAGCCCAGCGAAAGGCGTGAGGCCTGAAGATAGAATCTCTCATAGCGTCTATTGCCAACATAAAGCTACTAGGAGCTTGCCAGAACCTGGGCCTGCTGAACAGGGATAACTTTGAGCACCTGTTTAAAACGGGTCTCAAGGATTTGACATATACCAATTACTGTCAGCACAGGCTGAGACATTCAAACTGTCAGGAAAACAATGTTTTTTTTTGTGTTTTTTTTTTTTTAATAGGATTTCCTAATTTTTAGCGTCAATTGCTGGTATCTTCCACCTTTAGAAAGTTTTGGGGGTTTTTTTGTTTTTTTTTCTCCATAGGATAAAGTGTGAAAAACTTTAGGAGGGAAAAAATGCTTATCTGGGTCATTCCACTCAGAATACATGAACTTTCCCAACAATGAATGGACAGGAAAGGCATGCACAGCTTTGAGGAGGCTTTAGCAAACCCAAAACAAGAAGTGGACACTCAGTTAAGGGTAGCAAAAGGGTAGCAGAAAATGTGGAGCGGACCAATTCAGTAAGAAATTGCACCCACAATGTGAAGCTGATCTTCCGCATATGACCCTTCAGAAGAGGAGTCATCAGCCTGTTCAAGGTCCTCTGAGAAAACCTCTTCTCTCGCCCCCAGAGCCTCAGTTTGAGGGTCCAAGGGTAATCGAATGGAATCTGTCACATTTTATCCCAATCTGGGATGCAATTAAAGTCACTAATCTTTTTACCATCCTATCATGGCTGAGAAAAAACCTTTTCAGAAATACAGGCAGGGGCTGCAGTGTTGTAAACATTTGCAAACATTCAATGGCCCCTGAAGGCTCACTCTGACCAGCCACCCCCTCTCAGTGGAGGATGCCATTGCAGAGATAAATTTTAGGCTTTCAGAGCTTCAGGGAGATCCCTTTAGCCCTCTTTTGGGGTGTTCCGACCATAGCCCGATGCACAAAAGCAGAGGTACTACTAGAAGGATCGCATCCACTGCTTGAGCAACAGTCCAGCCTCTGCCGCTGCTATTAATGCTCAGCCTGATGCGAATAGTAATTGTGTCAAAATAGGAATGCCTGTAAATAGGAATGACTGTGTCACCAAACCTCTTTCATTTCCCTCTTTTCTCTTGTGTCCCTGCGACAACTTGCAGCCAGCATAAATGGATTTAAAAAAAAAAAACATACTCCCGTGCTGGACGTTGGAGGACACCTATGCCACGCTAAGCCCCGCCCCCACCCCGCATCGTGCCACCCCTCTTCTATTTTTCAAAAGAGAGCTTTCCCACGCGGGCCTCCGATCCGACGGGATCGGCTTGTGTATGAGGGAGGGATGCGAGGAGGAAACCTGAGAGCCGCCGCCGTGCAGGGGTGGTTGGAAGAAAATCGCCGATCATTTTAGCTCTCCCCTTCCCTGTGAAGAGGGGAAGAGCTTAGCCCAGGTGGGGGGTGTCTGGTGGAAGCAAACCCCCCCCCAAATTCCCTGGAGGTCTGAGCTGCCTGCCGGAGGAAAAGAGGCTGCTGCTTCCTAATACAGAGTGATCTCTGAGGAAAGCATGAGAAGGTATGTGCTCCATACAGCCCCCAGTGGTGACACTTAGGCATGGCAACATTTGCTTTTTTTTTTTTTTTTAACCACCTGACAACTGGGCACTTAAACCCCCTTCGTGACCAGACCAATTTTCAGCTTTCAGTGCTCTCACACTTTGAATGACAATTACTCAGTCATGTAATACTGTACCCAAATGAATTTTGCGTCCTTTTTTTCATACAAATAGAGCTTTCTTTTGGTGGTATTTGATCACCTCTGGGCTTTTTATTTTTTGCGCTATAAATGAAAAAAGACCAAAAATTTAAAAAAAAAACGCATTTTTCTTCGTTTCTGTGATAAAATTTTGCAAATTATGAATTTTTCTTCATAAATTTTGGCCACAATTTATACTGCTACATATCTTTGGTAAAAATAACCAAAATTAGTGGATATTATTTGGTCTGTGTGAAAGTTATAGAGTCTACAAATTGTGGTGCAAAACATAAAAAATTGATCACACCTGATGTACTGGTGGCCTATCTCATTTCTTGTGACCCGAACAAGTCAGGACAGTACAAATACCCCCCAAATGACCCCTTTTTTGAAAGTAGACATTCCAAGGTATTCAGTAAGATGCATGGTGAGGTTTTTGATGTTGTCATTTTTTCCCACAATTCTTTGCAAAATGAAGATTTTTTTTTTTTTTTTTTTTCCTCCCATAAAATTGTCATTGTAATTGGTTATTTCTCTCACATGGCATGTGTATACCACAAATGACGCCCCAAAATACATTCTGCTACTCCTTCTAAGTATGGCGATACCACATGTGTGGGACTTTTTCACAGCCTAGCCACATAGAGAGGCCCAAGATGCAGGGAGCACCATCAAGTGTTCTATGAGCATAAATGACACATCTAACTTGTTAACTACCCATTACATTTTTGAAGGCCCTGGAGCACCAGGACAATGGAAACGCCCACAAAATGACCCCATTTTGGAAAGCTAACACCCCAACGTATAATCTATGAGGCATAATGAGTTTTTTGAACGGTTCATTTTTTTCCAGAAGTTTTTGGAAAATGTGGAAAAAAATGAAAACGCATTTTTTTTTACACAAAGTTGTCCATTTATAAGCTATTTCCAACACATAGCATGTACATAGCAAAAATGACACCTCAAAATACATTCTGCTACTCCTCCTGAGTATAGCGATACCACATGTGTAAGACTTTTACACAGCCTGGCCACATACAGGGGCACAATACTGAAATAGCACCTTCAAGGGTTTTAGGAGCATAAATTACACATCTCATTTCTCACCCACCTATTACACTTTTAAAGGCCCTGGAGCACCAGGACAATGGAAACGCCCACAAAATGACCCCATTTTGGAAAGCTAACACCCCAACGTATAATCTATGAGACATAATGAGTCTTTTGAACGGTTCATTTTTTTCCAGAAGTTTTTGGAAAATGTGGAAAAAAATGAAAACGCATTTTTTTTTTACACAAAGTTGTCCATTTGTAAGCTATTTCCAACACATAGCATGTACATAGCAAAAATAACACCTCAAAATACATTCTGCTACTCCTCCTGAGTATAGCGATACCACATGTGTAAGACTTTTACACAGCCTGGCCACATACAGGGGCACAATACTGAAATAGCACCTTCAAGGGTTTTAGGAGCATAAATTACACATCTCATTTCTCACCCACCTATTACACTTTTGAAGGCCCTGGAGCACCAGGACAATGGAAACGCCCACAAAATGACCCCATTTTGGAAAGCTAACACCCCAACGTATAATCTATGAGGCATAATGAGTCTTTTGAACGGTTCATTTTTTTCCAGAAGTTTTTGGAAAATGTGGAAAAAAATGAAAACGCATTTTTTTTTACACAAAGTTGTCCATTTATAAGCTATTTCCAACACATAGCATGTACATAGCAAAAATAACACCTCAAAATACATTCTGCTACTCCTCCTGAGTATAGCGATACCACATGTGTAAGACTTTTACACAGCCTGGCCACATACAGGGGCACAATACTGAAATAGCACCTTCAAGGGTTTTAGGAGCATAAATTACACATCTCATTTCTCACCCACCTATTACACTTTTGAAGGCCCTGGAGCACCAGGACAATGGAAACGCCCACAAAATGACCCCATTTTGGAAAGCTAACACCCCAACGTATAATCTATGAGGCATAATGAGTCTTTTGAACGGTTCATTTTTTTCCAGAAGTTTTTGGAAAATGTGGAAAAAAATGAAAACGCATTTTTTTTTACACAAAGTTGTCCATTTATAAGCTATTTCCAACACATAGCATGTACATAGCAAAAATAACACCTCAAAATACATTCTGCTACTCCTCCTGAGTATAGCGATACCACATGTGTAAGACTTTTACACAGCCTGGCCACATACAGGGGCACAATACTGAAATAGCACCTTCAAGGGTTTTAGGAGCATAAATTACACATCTCATTTCTCACCCACCTATTACACTTTTGAAGGCCCTGGAGCACCAGGACAATGGAAACGCCCACAAAATGACCCCATTTTGGAAAGCTAACACCCCAACGTATAATCTATGAGGCATAATGAGTCTTTTGAACGGTTCATTTTTTTCCAGAAGTTTTTGGAAAATGTGGAAAAAAATGAAAACGCATTTTTTTTTACACAAAGTTGTCCATTTATAAGCTATTTCCAACACATAGCATGTACATAGCAAAAATAACACCTCAAAATACATTCTGCTACTCCTCCTGAGTATAGCGATACCACATGTGTAAGACTTTTACACAGCCTGGCCACATACAGGGGCACAATACTGAAATAGCACCTTCAAGGGTTTTAGGAGCATAAATTACACATCTCATTTCTCACCCACCTATTACACTTTTGAAGGCCCTGGAGCACCAGGACAATGGAAACGCCCACAAAATGACCCCATTTTGGAAAGCTAACACCCCAACGTATAATCTATGAGGCATAATGAGTCTTTTGAACGGTTCATTTTTTTCCAGAAGTTTTTGGAAAATGTGGAAAAAAATGAAAACGCATTTTTTTTTACACAAAGTTGTCCATTTGTAAGCTATTTCCAACACATAGCATGTACATAGCAAAAATGACACCTCAAAATACATTCTGCTACTCCTCCTGAGTATAGCGATACCACATGTGTAAGACTTTTACACAGCCTGGCCACATACAAGGAACACCGTCAGGTGTTCTAGGGACACATAGCATGCACATAGCAAGAATTACACCCTAAAAATACATTCTGCTGAGCAAAGGGTAAAAAAAAAAGATTACCTGTGGTTTTAGTAGCACAGTTGTCCACAGGAGGATAGCACTGGTCCAGGCAGCAGGCAGGGACTTGGTCAGCAAAAGCGAACGCAATTGATCCAGGCAACAGACAGGAACACTGTCCATAGTCAGTACAGGCAGCAGGCAGGGATACTGTCCATATACAGTCCAGGGTCAGTGCAGGCAGAGATTGTCAGCAGTGCCAAAATATTGATCCTGGTAGTAGGCAGGAACATGGTCCATCCATGTGGTGTGGTCAGTTCATGCAACAGGCAGAGGCATGATGGCATAGGTCCTACAGGCAGCAGGCAGAAGTAGGGCCTCGTTCAGGACAGAATGGGGACAGGGGTAGAGGCTTCTCCCACCCAAATCTCTTTGAAGCCTCCGAGTCTCCAGACCCTAATCTAGGAATGAGAAAACAAAAAAAACGTTTTCTTCATCCAGAAAAACAATTCTGGAGCCCCTCACATATGTGAGACCCCTGTGTTATGAATCCCACTAGTCCAGTAGCAGGGTACAAGATCAGTCCAAGAGGCAGGCAAAAAGGATGGTCAAACAGTCCAGGGTCAGTTCCAGATCAGGCAGAGGTATGAACAGAATCGGTAGGCAGAAGCGTGGTCGAAAAACAAGCCAGGGTCAGTTCCAGATCAGGCAGAGATATAAACAGAATCGGTAGGCAGAAGCGTGGTCGAAAAACAAGCCAGGGTCAGTTCCAGATCAGGCAGAGATATAAACAGAATCGGTAGGCAGAAGCGTGGTCAAAAAACAAGCCAGGGTCAGTTACAGAGCAAGCAGAGGCATAAGGGATGTGAAGGTAAATGGCAGGAAGTGAGGGTTATGTTTACCATACTTCACTAATAATTTAGTGAAGTATGGTAACGGCGGAAACAGTTAACTATACAGAGGCCTGGTTGGGAAGGACATTCGGGACAATAAAAAGTAGTGTCTCTTCTCACTCCTCCTTTGGAGCACACCCGGCATTTTTTCTGCCGTTTTTGGCCTGTTGGTTTGGGGGGGATTTTTTCGGGAAAGTGGCGTTCGGACAGTCTACTAATCACATCGGATCGAATGGTTTCTGGTGGGCCGTTGGGGTATATCAGGGCAGTGATGATTTCCTCCTGGTATCCAAGGAAGGATTTGGGGCTTGCAGTGGATTTATGATAAATAACATAGCTGTTATATATGGCCAAATTGAACAAATATATTGAAACTTTTTTATACCACTGGTATGTTCTTCTCGTGGCAAGATAGGGTTCGAGCATCTGGTCGTTGAAGTCGACACCCCCCATATACTTGTTGTATTCAAAGATGCATGTGGGCTTTTGGATTACCCCATTCCTCCTGGTTATCTCCACGACGGTGTTATTGTGGATTGATGAAAGTACGTAGACGTCCCTTCTGTCCCTCCACTTCACAGCCAGAATTTCCTCATTCCTCAAGCTCGCCATTTCCCCTCTTCTTAGCTTTTTGTTCACGAGGCTTTGAGGAAAGCCCTTCCGGTTCTTCCTTATGGTGCCACACGCTGGAGTCTTCTGTCTGTGAAGATTTCGGAACAGGTGCAGACTAGAATAAAAATTGTCCACATATAGATGGTAACCTTTTTCTAGGAGTGGGTTTATGAGTTCCCACACGACTTTCCCACTCGATCCGATGTATTCTGGGCAATTAGGGGGATGTAGCTGGGTGTCCTTCCCTTCGTATACCATGAAGGCATAGGTATATCCTGTAGCTCGGTCGCATAATTTATACATTTTAACCCCATAGCGGGCCCTTTTGGTGGGAATAAATTGTTTTATGCCCAATCTGCCACTAAATTTGACCAGGGACTCATCCACACATATGTGCTGGTCTGGGGTAAATAACTGGGGGAAGATATCAGAAAAATATTTTAGTAGTGGGCGAATTTTATATAGCTTGTCAAAATGTGGGTCATTTCGGGGAGGGCACTGGGTATTGTCATTGAAGTGTAGGAATCTCATAATCATGAGATACCTGGTTCTGGGCATTACAGAGGAAAAGATGGGCATGTGGTGGATGGGGAGGGTAGACCAATAGGAACGTAATACATTTTTTTTGGTTGGTCCCATACAGAATGTGAGGCCCAAAAAAATTCTAAACTCCTCCACTGTTAGGGCTCTCCATTCGTAGGGACGGGCATAATAGGACGTTGGGTTACTTGCTATGTATTGTTGGGCATATAGATTGCACTGGGCCACAATCGATGCAAGCATGTCCTCAGTAAATATAAGGTTGAAAAAATCTAATGGTGAAAAATTTTCCGTATCCACCTGGACTCCTGGCTGGGCAGTAAAAGGGGGAATGATAGCTTCTCCTGAATTGGATGGCAGCCATAAGGGGTTCTCAAGGGAGTAGGGAAGGCTGGCATGGGACCTAACCCTTTGGGCCTGAGGTGACACCCCACTGGTACGTGGACTTTGTCGAGGCACTGCGGTGCTGGTGGATGGCACTGCGGTGCTGGTGGATGGCACTGCGGTGCTGGTGGATGGCATTGCGGTGATAGTGGATGGCATTGTGGTGATAGTGGATGGCATTGCGGTGCTGGTGGATGGCACTGCATCCTCACCAGTACGTCTTCGTTTGGCGGGCGGGCTCTCATCCTCCTCTGAGGCTGTCAGTGTACCACTGCTGGGGACAGGCTCGTAGTCCACGTCAGACTCAGAATCTGAATAGGAATCTGAAGCGGAGAGCTCCCCGTTGCTCTCGTCGGCCGCAAGAATATTATATGCCTCCTCGGCTGAATATACTCTTTGTGACATAGTGATGAAGAATGGCAGATATGTGGCACTGATGACACGTGACACTGGCAGATTGCACTGGTGATAGATGGCACTGATACGTGACACTGATGTGGTAGGTGACACTGGTGACACTGATGACACTGATGTGGCAGGTGACAGACAGGTGGCACTGACGACAGATGGCACTGACAGATTGCACTGATACGTGGCAGGTGACACTGACAGGTGGCACTGATGTGGCAGGTGGCACTGATGTGGCAGGTGACACTGACAGGTGACACTGATGTGGCAGGTGACACTGACAGGTGACACTGATGTGGCAGGTGACACTGACAGGTGGCACTGATGTGGCAGGTGACACTGACAGGTGGCACTGATGTGGCAGGTGACACTGATGACACTGATGTGGCAGGTGACACTGGTGACACTGATGACACTGATGTGGCAGGTGACAGACAGGTGGCACTGACGACAGATGGCGCTGACAGATTTCACTGATACGTGGCACTGATACGTGGCAGGTGACACTGACAGGTGGCACTGATGTGGCAGGTGACACTGATGTGGCAGGTGACACTGACAGGTGACACTGATGTGGCAGGTGACACTGACAGGTGGCACTGATGTGGCAGATGACACTGACAGGTGGCACTGATGTGGCAGGTGACACTGACAGGTGGCACTGATGTGGCAGGTGACACTGACAGGTGGCACTGATGTGGCAGGTGACACTGACAGGTGGCACTGATGTGGCAGGTGACACTGACAGGTGGCACTAACGACAGATGGCACTGACAGATGGCACTGATGACAGATGGAAGCACTGTGGCACTGATGTGGCACTGTATGGGCACTGTATGGGCACTGTAGGGTGTTTCACTAAATGCTTGGCACTCACAGTTATCACAGATCGCTCTCTCTCCTCACACACGGTCTCTGTGTGAGGAGAGAAAACCGGCAATGAGAGATGATCTCATATGTTTACATTTGAGATCATCTGTCATTGGAAGCTCGGATCGCGCTGTAAACGGCCGCTGTGATTGGCCGTTTACGGCGATCCGTGACTGGCTGTATCCAAGGGACACGGCCAGAGCAGAATTTCCCCGATGCGCGCTCCCGGGAGCGCGCATTGCGGAAGTGAACAGGAGGACGTCCACGGACGGCCTCCCGGCAATTGGAGTCCGCGCTGTAGCCGTCTTTCGGCTATAGCGCGGACGCCTAGTGGTTAAAGGAGTCATTTCATAAGAAAATATTTACCTTTCCCGCCGCAGGGTTTTCTGTGGTAAAACCAACAGACCCAATCTTCACCCTGTTCCGTTAACAAACCTTCAGGAACAGGGGACCCTCGGGGGAACCCACACTCCTGGTCTTGTAACAGCACCCTGCCAGTAAAACTTTATGGCTTAAAATACCAAAGTACTGGATCCCGGGGTCCAGCTCTCTAAAAAGAGAAGCGTTACAGGTAAAACCTTGTTTCTTCTGCCACGAGGCCCGGGTGCCATTCCATTCGTCTAAAAGACACTTTGAATGGATCCGGCTGCATAGCTAGCAAGGGTTGCTCCAGTGGAGCACAGCACATCTTCACTCGTGACCAACACCTTAGACACTGGCAAAAAAACTGAGGTACTCCCAATTTGGGAGGGGTTATATAGGGAGTATGGATGAGCCGAACACCCCCCTGTTCGATTCGCACCAGAACTTGCGAACAGGCAAAAAATTTGCTTGAACACGCGAACACCGTTTCTATGTCTATGGGACACGAACACGAATAATCATAAGTGCTAATTTTAAAGGCTTATATGCAAGTTATTGTCAAAAAAAGTGTTTGCGGACCCGGGTTCTGCCCCAGGGGACATGGATCAATGCAAAAAAAAGTTTTAAAAACGGACGTTTTTTCGGGAGCAGTGATTCTAATAATGCTTAAAGTGAAACAATAAAAGTGTAATATCCCTTTAAATTTCGTACCTGGGGGGTGCCTATAGTATGCCTGTAAAGGGGCGCATGTTTCCCGTGTTTAGAACAGTCTGACAGCAAAATAACATTTCAAAGAAAAAAGTCATTTAAAACTACTCGCGGCTATTAATGAATTGCACATAAAAGTTCATTGATAAAAAACGGCATGGGAATTCCCCACAGGGGAACCCCGAACCACAAAAAAAAAAAAAAAATGACGTGGTGGTCCCCCTAAATTCCATACCAGGCCATTCAGGTCTGGTATGGATATTAAGGGGAACCCCGGCCAAAATTTAAAAAAAAAACGGCATGGGGTCCCCCTCAAAATCTATACTAGACCCTTCAGGTCTGGTATGGATTTTAAGGGGAACCCCGCGCCCAAAAAAAAAAATGGCGTGGGGTCCCCCTAAAAATCCATACCAGACCCTTATCCGAGCACGCAACCTGGCAGGCCGCAGGAAAAGAGGGGGGACGAGAGAGCACCCCCCCTCATGAACCGTACCAGGCCACATGCCCTCAACATTGGGAGGGTGCTTTGGGGTAGCCCCCCAAAACACCTTGTCCCCATGTTGATGAGGACAAGGGCCTCATCCCCACAACCCTTGGCCGGTGGTTGTGGGGGTCTGCAGGCGGGGGGCTTATCGGAATCTGGAAGCCCCCTTTAACAAGGGGACCCCCAGATCCCGGTCCTCCCGCCTGTGTGAAATGGTAAGGGTGTACAAAAGTACCCCTACCATTTCACAAAAAAAAACTGTCAAAAATATTAAAAATGACAAGAGACAGTTTTTGACAATTCCTTTATTTAAATGCTTCTTCTTTCTTCTTCTTTCTTCTTTCTTCTATCTTCGTTCAGTTTCTTCCTCCATCTTCTTCTTCTTCTGGTTCTTCCTTCAGTGTTCTCGTCCGGCATCTTCCCCCGCCGCGTCGGCGTCTTCTTCCCTTCTTCTCCTCGGGCCACTCCGCATCCATGATGGCATGGGGGGAGCCTCCCGCTGTGTGACGCTTATCTCTTCATCTTCTTGTCTTCAACTTCTTTTCGGGCCACTCCGCATCCATGATGGCATGGAGGGAGGCTCCCGCTGTGTGACGCTTCTCCTCTTCTGACGGTTCTTAAATAACGGGGACGTCACTGGAAATGCCACAGGGAAGTCCCTGTGCGTCAGAGGGGGGCGGGATCACCGGATGGCTCCGCCCCCCATTATTATTTTGACACTTTTTTAGTGAAATGGTAGGGGTACAAAACCCTTAACATTTCAAACAGGGGGGAGGGCCGGGATCTGGGGTCCCTTTGTTAAAGGGGGCTTTCAGATTCCGATAAGCCCCCCGCCCGCAGACCCCCACAACCACCGCCCAAGGGTTGTGGGGATGAGGCCCTTGTCCCCATCAACATGGTGACAAGGTGTTTTGGGGGGCTACCCCAAAGCACCCTCCCAATGTTGAGGGCCTGGTACGTTTCAGGAGGGGGGGCGCTCTCTTGTCCCCCCTCTTTTCCTGCAGCCTGCCAGGTTGCGTGCTTGGATAAGGGTCTGGTATAGATTTTGAGGGGGACCCCATGCCATTTTTTTTTTAAATTTTGGCCGGGGTTCCCCTTAATATCCATACCAGACCTGAAGGGCCTGGTATGGATATTGTTTGCTGTTCGGCGATTTTGTGAACAGCCGATGTTCGAGTCGAACATGAGTTCGACTCGAACTCGAAGCTCATCCCTAATAGGGAGGCAACTTCCTGTTCAGGGTGTGCCACTGTCCAGCACCTGAAGGTGGCCTATAACCCACATAGTAATTACTATGGCTCTGTGTCCCGTGATGTACGATTAATTACATCAGAATAATTACTTCAATTAACATGTTCTCTTGCTGCTTTCATCTTAGCAGGAATTTTGTCTCCGCTCAGTTTGCTTTTTGGCATCCATTCTGGTGATGGGTGTCATTAGAAACTACATTGAAAATAACAAATTTGACTTATTGATAATGTTAGGGAAGCGTTGTGGTAGGTTTCACATCCCACTTCCTGCCTCTTGAAATACATAGGATCAAATTTCACTTTATGGGTTTTCTTGAGGAAGATGAACCAGAAAAGGAATAACCAGTACATTTTTAATATAATTGCTGTTTAACATATAATTCCTGTTGCTTAAAAGGTTTTCTCTAGGGTCCGATCACACCTAGGCGTTTTTGGACGTTTTTCTGCTGTAAGCCTCAGCTCTAAAAACGCCCAACAAGACAAATCCCATTCATTTCAATAGCCCCTGTTCACATCTGAGTGTTCTGTCGCCTGCAGCAAAATGGCCGTTGCTCAAAAAAGTACAGGAGCTTCTTTTTTGGCAGATTACAGGCGTTTTTTTGCTTTTTACATTGGTGACCTTTTTGACCTGTACAAAATCACAGCAAAAATCGTGCGACTTTCTGCCTGAAAATGATATGCTCAAGTATGAATGCAGCCTTAAATATTGAAAATTAAATTTGTAGATGTCTTCTTTTTTTAGTGCATTTTACTTCTTCATTTGCATCTCCTCTGGTCCACTTTATTGTAAATTACTATTGTATCCCAGGAAAGTAAGTTCACAACAGTTTAGTGCAAGGAACTAATTGCTGCTTGATATTTTCTGCATCAGCCTCATTGCATATTGTTTTAAAATGGTAAAATTGGCCATATACTTGGAATATGGTCAGATATGAAAGCACAATCTGTCTTGCAATGTGTTTGGCTCAAAAAAGAATACCTGGGTCCTGCAGTCATTCATATTTAAGCTATGCAGCTGAGGGTGCTTTTGACATGCCTCGGACATTCCTAGAGGCAGCTTGTCATGTAGAAATTGACAACAATTGGGCAAGGTTTTCTAACCCATTACTTGCTTTATTTTCTCTGTAATCTGTGGCCAAGGATTGTTTTTTAGCTGCCCATGAGCAAGAATTACCTTTAGGCTAGTAGTACATAACCAAACATTTAATCCAATGATTAGCTGAGCTTTTTTTGATTTGGCCATAACTGTGGTATATTGCATAATCTGAAAGATCCATCTGTTCAGCTTTTGAAGCAAACCATTGGGATCTTTCAGACTAGCTCACTGGGTGGCCACATATATGGTTAAGGTTACCATTTCTTGTGCTGTTTAATGTCCGCCTGTGGTTAAAGTCAGAGAGGCGTCAGGCAATTTTGTTTCAACCCATACACAGCCTAGGACCTCACTAGCTTAAAACATGCTTTACTTCAGAGCTGTTCAGTAACCAAAGACCAAATCCTAAAATGTGCCTTTTTGGTAGGTTATTTTTTACTAACCAATGTAGTAGGCCAATTAGCTTTACAGCATTACAAATCAGTAACCATCTGTAAAGTAATGCAATTGTTAGTGAACATTAGGAATGAGCTCACAACTGGGGGAGGATTAGCTAACACAAAGGAGAAGCAAACGGTTTACATGTTACTCCATTTTATAGATCTTGTGGCCAATATCTCTCAATATTTTTGTCGTTGTTAGCACACTAGGTATTGTTTTCTTTAAATGCTGATTTTTAATAAGTATTCTCCCCAAAAAATTGAACACATGAATAAATTCTGATTTATTTATCAATATTTATATATGCTCAGCTGACTTTGCTAGGGATGTATTGAAGGTTTCTGGTCCCTGGATATGTTATGGCTTCATATTACTGTTCGATATTGTGTGTTCCACCTGTCATGTGTACAATATCCCTCAGGTTCACCTGTGCAGCCCTCACTTGATCCTACGTCGAGCAGTCTTGGCATGTTTAAGGCAACTTGCACAGCGAGAAGCAGCAGAAGTATCAGAACATGCAATGACAATGGCCAAAGATGGACAAGAGTGTCTTAAAATGGGTGAGCCTACTTTTGGTTATATCACATTATTAGCTTTGCATAAATTTTCATTGGCACACTCAGAGAACCATACGCAAAACAATTTTAATTTAATTTTTAATTTAATTTTGGGTAGACAGGCAAAAGGCATTGATCCTCCAGCCAGACCTTGCACTTTACAGTACTGTGTTGGAGAACTCTTCTTCATATCTTTTTGTGAAGAATCCACTAGTGTAAAGATTCTTCTGCATTTTTTTTGTCTTGCACCCACTAGAATATCCTCAATAGGAATGCTGGAATTGAGAGCTTGGCTAAAAATCAAAACTTGCCATTTCACATGCAAGCAGTTGGTGAAAAGAGATTTCTTTGGCTGATAATTCCTCTCACATTGATGAGTAATAACCATATAAAAAAAGATTCACACTCCATTTCATTTAATGTTTTACACCATCATTGTTGTATATGTTGATATTTTCAAGACCCAAAACTCTTTCTCAACATGTTTCATGAACAATGTTCACTCCTTCAGGAGAATATTGGCATTGGATCTACAAGAACAAACAAGTTATATAATATAGCTGAAAATTGCATCAAAACTTCACAGGGTATTCTATATGTGGAATGGTACTTGGCAATTATAAAAACAAAAAAGGGGGTTAAAATCCTGCGCTTATCCTACTCTCCGGATGAAAGGAAGTGTGACTATTGAAATGGAGAAATCAAACAAATAGATAAATGAATAAAAATATATACAGTGCCTTGCAAAAGTTTTCACCCCCCTTGGCATTTTTCGTGTTTTGTTGCCTCATAACCTGAAATTAACATGGATTGTTTGAGTATTTGCATAATTTAATTTACAGAACATGCCCACAACTTTAAAGATTTTTTTATTGTGAAGCAAACAACAAATGGGACAAAATAAAAGAAAAAATCAATGTGCATAACTATTCTCCCCCCTAAAGTCAATACTTTGTAGAGCCACCTTTTGTGGCTATCATAGCTCCAAGTCGCTTTGGATAATTCTCTATGAACTTGCCACATCTTACCACTGGGATTTTTGCCCATTCCTCCTTGCAAAACTGTTCCAGCTCCTTCAAGTTGGATGGTTTGCGCTTGTGAACAGCAATCTTTAAGTCTGACCACATATTTTCTATTGGACTGAGGTCTGGGCTTTGACTAGGCCATTCCAACACTTTTACATGTTTCCCCTTAAACCACTCAAGTGTTGCTTTAGCAGTGTGTTTGGGGTTGTTGACCTGCTGGAAGGTAAACCTCCGTCTTAGCTTCAAATCACATACAGAGTGGTACAGGTTTTGCTCAAGAATACCCCTCCATTTAGCACCATCCATCTTTCCCTCAACTCTGACTGCTGAAAAACATCCCTACAGGTTGATGCTGCCACCACCATGTTTCACTGTGGGGTTGGTGTGATGTGTTGGGTTTGCGTCAGACATAACGTTTTCTTTGATGGCCAAAAAGTTCAATTTTAGTCTCATCAGACCAGACCACCTTCCTCCATACATTTTTAGAGTCTCCCACATGCCTTTTCGCAAACTCAAAACATGCCATTTTGTTTTTTGCGTAAAGTAATGGCTTTCTTCTGGCCACTCTGCCATAAAGCCCAACTCTATGGTGCGTACGGCTTATTTTCGTCCTATGTACAGATACTCCAGTCTCTGCTGTGGAACTCTGTAGCTCCTCCAGGGTTACCTTAGGTCTCTGTGCTGCCTCTCTGATTAATGCCCTCCTTGCCCGGTCCGTGAGTTTTGGTGTGCGGCCATCTCTTGGCAGGTTTGCAGTTGTGCCATGTTCTTTCCATTTGTTAATGATAGATTTGATGGTGCTCCTAGGGATCATCAAAGATTGGGATATTTTTTTTATAACTTAACCCTGACTTGTACTTTTCAACAACATCGTTCCTTACTTGTTTGGAGAGTTCTTTGGTCTTCATGGCAGTGTTTGGTTAGTGGTGCCTCTTGCTTAGGTGTTGCAGCCTCTGGGGCCTTTCAAAAAGGTGTGTGTGTGTGTGTATATGTAATGACAGATCATGTCACACTTAGATTGCACACAGGTCGACATCATTTCACTAATTATGTGACTTCTAGGTAAAGGTAATTGGTTGCACCAGAGCTTTTTATGGGCTTCATAACAAAGGGGGTGGATACATACGCACATGCCATTTATCAGTTTTTTATTTCTGAAAAATAGTTTTATGTATATATTTTTCTAATTTTACTTCACCAACTTAGACTATTGTGTTCTGATCCATCACATATAATTCAGATTAAAAAAACATTGAACTGAAGACTCTAATGTAACAAAATACCGTAGGTAAAAAGCCACCGGGAGTGAATACTTTTGCAAGGCACTGTAGATAAAGAAAAGCTGCAACCTAAAAAGGTCCCCTACCATAAGCATAGATAATTAAAATAAACAGGTGCTCTAATCTATAAGAATATTCACAGTGCAAAAATACACATGACAAAAAATTTAAGGTCATAATGTTCACTCCTACAATAACAAGTGTATAAAAAACAAAAAAGAAAATTGATAAAATAAATCATAAAGTGAAAAATATACGATTCAGTTCATAAAAAGTGCATAAAAAAAAGTGCATAAAAAATGTCCAACTGGAAAACCCTTATACAAAAGGGAACTGAGTGAACCAAGTATGTGAAAACTTCTGTGTTCTTCAAGGAAATTAGGTGAACCAAATATAAAGGAACTTCACTGCTCTTCAAAACACAAAGACTTTAATATTCCATCACCACATAGATTCACTTCTTACCAGATAGCAGTAGTTTTAAGCATTGGATGATAATCCCACCATGCTCCAAAAGACTAGGCTAGTAAAAATAAAATAAAAAAAAAAGTGCACATAAAAAACAGAGCGGTGTTTTGCACCTGCCAGCTCAAACAGTTAGACGTCTCACAATGGGCTCCACCCGACTAGTTTCTCCGTAATAGGCTTCAGCTGGGAAGGGAGGAGTCTCCTTTCCCAGCTGAAACCTATTACGGAGAAACTAGTCGGGTGGAGCCCATTGTGAAACGTCTAACCGTTTGAGCTGGCTGTTGCAAACCGTTGCTCTATTATTTATTTTTGCTGATGTTTGGCTGCTTTGATGTAAGTTTTTAGTGTGCTGTTTTAATAAACCCTTTTGTTGAAACATATTGCACTACGAGGCTATCCTCTTCTTCCCTATATGCTCTGGGGTTTATCCCTGAGCTGCCAGATTGGATATCCGTGTTTCCAAAGATACCGTGATTCCTGTGTCCATTGAAAAACCAGGTCCACTTTTACAGCTTAAGGTGTTGGAGCCTGATGGTATCACTGTCCAGTGTCTGATACCGCTGCTATCCGGAATTTGGTTAGTTTTTACAGCCCAGTCTGTTGGAGCATGGTGGGATTATTATCCAATGCTTCAAACTACTGTTATCTGGTAAGAAGTGAATCTATGTGGTGATGGGATATTGAAGTCTTTGTGTTTTGAAGAGCACTGAAGTTCCCTTATATTTGGTTCACCCAATTTCCTTAAACAGCACAGAAGTTTTCACATACTTGGTTCACTCAGTTCCTTTTTGTATAAGGGTTGGCCACTTGGACATTTTTTTTATGCACTTTTTATGAACTGAATCGTATATATTTCACTTTGTGAGTTATTTTATCAATTTTTTTAATTTTGTTTTTATACACTTGTTTTTGTAGGAGTGGACTTTATGACCTTAAATTTTTTGTCATGTATTTTTGCATTGTGAATATTCTTATAGGTTAGCGCACCTGTTTCTTTTAATCAATTATAGAAACAATACTGTGCTCTTTTGTGGACATCTAACCAGTCCCCAAGATGCAGAGGCAGTGAAAGCATGGAGAAGTCAGAGGACATCTCACAAAGGGGGGACAAACTTCCACACTTGTACAATAGTAAAGAAAATTACATTTGTTTGATTTTCTAATGGTTAGTAGGGTCAGATCGACAATCGTTTTCAACCATTTTGACAAGACAATTTGTTTAATTGATTTGGAATTCCATTCAATTAGCAGAGCTTTTACAGGCTTTTAAACTAAAGTAGTTGGCTCAATGATGACAAAGAACATCTGTAAGATGACCTTACACTGGACTCCCTCCCCATTCCCCCGGTCCTGCTGTACCAGATTGCTGCGATCCCCCATTGTCGGACACCATAAACAATTGCAATCCTGGTGGCTTCCTCTCCTCTCCTCGCAGTGCTGACAGTATGGGCTAGACGGCTTCTGATTGGTCAGCGCTGTCCATGTGAGGGTGTTGACCAATTAGAATCCCTTTAATCCATACTGGCTATGCAATTCAGACATGAGATTAAAGAATAGTACACACAATCAGATTATCGGACAAATGATCGTCTGTTGTTTTTTTTTTTTTTTTGGATGCTAATCTCCACATCGAAAATGAATAGGTTACTAAAGTCTGAAAATTTTCGTACGACAGATTAAAATTTCCAAAGTGATGTAATGTGTTGTAGTATATTTGTATTGTATTTTCGGACAAAAACTGTACTGATTAAATGAAAATCCTACAATTTGGTATCGTGCGAGAAAATGGTTTGGAAGATTCGGAAGATTTCAGAAGACAGCGGTGTACGAACGATCAGATTATCTTACGATCGCTTTGAAAGCAGTGTTTTGTACGATATTCTGATCGTGTGTATGTGGCTTAAAGGTTGAAGCTCAGCTTTAATGTCAGGGCAAAAATTGTTCTGCCAAAAAAGCAGTTTCTTAACTAGTTCAAGGTAAGACCTAAGAGGACTAATATTCCTTCTTAAGATAACAAACGAACAGCTATGAATTTCAGACATGATTGCACTAATTGAATAAATATAACAGAACAATTAAAATTTTATATATTGGTATGTTTTTTTAATGACTGCTGCATTTGACTTTCTGATGTTCTTCCCATGACCAGATGTAAACATGCGGGAACTTGGCTTGGAAGGAGTTTTGCTGAGTCTCCTGGACAAGGAGAGTGATCGTCAGCTGCTGCGAGATGTAAAGGAAACCTTGTTACACATGCAGAGCTGTACAGGCCTGAGCCGTTTACCGTTTTGGCTGCGCCTACATAAAGACATTCTTTCTGCCTCTGCGGGTAGGTGTACAAGAGGTCATTGTTATGTTTGAATAGTTATGAATCTGCTCACAAGCCAATATGAAAAGTTAATTTCCAGTCATTTGTAGTTGTACCTTATTTTATTTTTCCTGGTCTTTGTCTTTTTCCAGATTTTTCAGCAGTGGCCTCAGTTGATACCACCCAGGAAGATGATGGTGAACATTGCTCAGATGCAGTCCTCACATCTCAAAAGGAGGAGACCTCTGCCCTAGCAGTTAGCCCTCGCTGGCACACAAGAGTGTTTTCTATGGAATGTGTATGCTCGTTGATGTCACAGTGTGAAGATGAGGCTGAAGCCCACTTTAGCATGGTGCAGGCTCAGGAGCTGAAGCACAAAGAACCTGATCGTAAGCTGTGGCTTGAGAGTCCTGGTGATATTGTGCAGTGTTGAATTTGGAAGGCAATATCATACTTTTATGTTTTTGTTTTTTTTTTGTTTTGTTTTTTTATCATAAAACATTCTAGCATAAAGCATAATCAACACTTAACCCTTCTTTCCCATTCTCTGCAGCTTATTCTACAGGGGAATACAGGATTAGCACTACTATGCTAAATATTAACATTCTTTTTCTAGCTATATTTATTATTATACAGGATTATTATATATTTATACATTTTAATACAGATGTTTGAATTATTTATTTTACCTGTGCTGAAATTCCACTTTGTACTGGAGCAGAGAGGATCGAATCAAAATGGCATGCGGGCATCATCATCAATTGGCAATTATAATGGTGGATCCTAGTGCTTAGATGATTTGTTCAGTGATGGGAAAATATCTCTTCTCCTCTCAGTCTTGGTCATGGAATGTACATACATGGACAGCCTAGTAGGACACAAGCATTGTAAATCACTGTTGAGCAAAAGGCACAGTCTACATATATAATGTGGCTACCCCATTTTTAAATAGGTTATACACAAAAAAAAGTTTTTAAAACCTATTGATGAGATTATTTACAATAGAATGGTCACCTCACTTTGCATTCATACGTTAAAAATAAATTCCTTATAGTAGCACCTTGGAAAAAGTAGATTCATTGAAAAATGACACTGCAGAGAAATACAAAATTTCTTCCCAGGTTGCTAGCTCTTTCTGTAATGTTGCAAGTTTTTATCACATAGACAAATACACCTATTTTCTGTTCTGTATTCGTATTTCTCAGGAGATTTCCTGGTGCTTCATCTTCAAGATCTGATTCGCATGTCCTTCATGGCTGCCACAGATCACAGTGAAGAGCTGCGTCTGGTGGGGCTGCAGGCCTTGTTACAAGTTATACATCAATTTTCTTCTGTGCCAGAGCCGGAATTCCCTGGACATGTTATACTGGAGCAGTACCAAGCCAATGTGAGTTCTCAGAAGACATAGTCTTAGGCATAGTCTTTCCCCTGTAATAAAAGTGAGACTGCAAAGGGAGATTTTCCATGATTTTTAGACAGTGGATTTTGTCACTGGATTATCTCAGTGCTTAATATAGTGACATCTTGCTATACTGCCTAATTGAGCAAATCTAGCTCTCTCGCTGCACATTTTGTCAGGTGTAATAAACAAGTTTTTTACTAGCATTAAAAAGGTTGTAAAGTCAGAAGGTTTTTCTATCTTAATACATTTTATGCATTAAGATAAAAAACCTTCTGTGTGCAGCAGCCACCCTAATACTTACCTGAGCCCATCTCGATCCAGTGATGTTGCAGGAGAGACTCGGCTGCCCGGGACTTTCCCTCCTCATTGGCTGAGACAGCAGCGCGGCACCATTGGCTCCCACTGCTGTCAAACAAAGTCAGTGAGCCAATGAAGTGAGAGGGGGCGGGGCTGAGCCACATCTCCATGTCTGAATGGACGCACATAGCGGTAACTCAGGTGCCCCCATAGCAAGCTGCTTGCTGTGGGAGCACTCAGCAGGAGGGAAGGGCCAGGTTCGTTGGCGAAGGACTCGAGAAGAGGAGGATCCGAACTGCTCTGTGCAAAACCACTGCACCGACCAGGAAAGTATAACAAGTTTGTTTTTTTTAAATTAAAAAAAGGGGACTTTAGTATCACCTTAAGCATGGACCTGGTAGCCGATAACCTCACTAGTCCTCACCTGCAGTCCTTTAATACAATTGCTAAACAAATATCAAATGCTTTGTGTATACTACAGCTTGGAAAAAGGAGCTCCGGTTTTAATGGTTCTGATTTTTATTTGTTCCCACAGGTGTTAGCAGCTGTTAGACCAGCATTTAACATGGATACTCCACCTGATGTTACTGCCAGAGCTTGCCAGGTGACGCTTGCCATCTCTTTTTCTACCTAAGTGCCAGTTTACACTTGCAGTTGAGGGGCGGTAAAAACAAAACCCCTCCCCCCTTAAGTTGCAAAGGCAGCATCTGGGTGTGTGCACATGCTGCTATGATTTGCATCTCAGCAGGAATACTACCCCTTGTTGCAATGGTCAGGCACTACCGCCCGCCAAACGCATCCGATTTTAGTGAATGGGGATGCACTGTAGACGCCTCTCAACTGTGTTGCTACTTTGCTTAGTAACTTCCCTTCGTATTGTGTTGGATGATTATCCTTCTCCAACAGACATGCTGTTTTGTGGTGGTAATATAATTTAGGCTCACTTGTGTAAAATGTGTTTGCCATTGATAAAGTACTCGTCTTGGTCATTTCTGATACAGGTGTGCAGTACATGGTTGGCCAGTGGAGTTGTGAAGGAGCCATCAGACCTACACAGAGTTCAACAGCTTCTCTTGTCTTCTCTGAGTAGAGTGCAGGTGACAAAAGAAACTTCCAGTGTATACAGCGAGAGCACTACTACTATGGAGACTTTGACTGTGCTGAAAGCCTGGGCGGAGGTAAATGGAGCAAATCATGAACTGGTCAAAGGAAACTAGTCACAAACAATGAATTAGTAAAAATCCAAATTTCCACTCTTAAATTGGTAAAGGTTTCTCTGAAGGCTGACTATAAACCCTCACATAAGCTCTTATGTCTCAGATCACTGCTAGTAACAGACACTTTTTTGCAGGTTACTTATGCAATACTATCAGTCAGATTTCCAGGAAAATAAATAAGACTTTGTTATTTAACAATTTTATTAAATCTGCCTTCCTGCATCTGCTGTCAGCATTGGGCTTGGGCAGGAGATAAAACTTTTTAGGCCTCTTTCACACGGGCGTCCTGTATATCCGTTTTTCATCCATCCGTTGACGGATGAAAAATGGACATACATGTATCTCTATGGAATAGCAGACGTTAGCAGAAGATCATCCGCTGGAATCCGCTAACATGCGTCTCCACCAAGCTCCATTTTTTATAACCGAAGAAAAGAAAAACGTAACGAGCGAAAAACAGATGTTAGCGTATGATTTGCTTACATCCGATCCGCTAACATCCGTTTTTCAGCTGAATGTAAAAAGAAAAAAAAATTGCTGGCAAAAAAAACGGAGTGGGGTCCCCCCTCCCCAGGTCCGTACAGCATTGGGTCTCCCCCAAAATCCATACCAGACCCTATCCGAGCATGCAGCCCGGCAGGTCAGGAAAGGGAGGGGAAGAGTCAACCCCCCCCCCATGTGAATGGGTATCAGGTACATTCTACCCCTACCCATTCACCAAAAAGGCAGTAAAAGGTAAGAAAAAAAAGTCGGTTTTTGACAACTCCTTTTTTGAATAGCTTTGTCTTCTCCCGGTGCTGTCCTCTCCGCCGTCGTCTCCTCCTGCCTTCTCTCTTGGTGCCTTCTCTTCCACCGCCATCTTCTTCATCGTCGCTGGTTACGCGCTACAAAATAAGAAAGCCACTGTTCTTCTGTTGCTGTCTTTCTCCGTTGTGTTGTCATCCACTGTCTGGCATCTGTTATATAGCCATGGGCCATGGATCAGATGACGTCACCTGGAGATCCTGCTCCCTGTGATGTCACAAGGGCGTGCTCTCTGGGTGACGTCATTGGATAGCCACGCCCCATGGCTATATAACAGATGCCAGACAGAGGACTACAACACAACGAAGGAAGACTGCAACAAAACAGCGGCTTTTTAATTTTTTTAGCGGGTAACCGGCGAGGAAGAAGACAACTGCAGGAGAGTAGGCATTGGGAGTGATGGCGGTGGGAGAAATGGTGCAGGAGAAGATGGCAGCAGAGAGGATGGAACTGGGAGAAGACAGAGCTATTTATAAAGGAATTGTCAAAAACCGGCTCTTGGTTTAATTTTTATTTTTTACATTTCACTGCCTTTAGGCCTGGTTCACACTAGTGCGATGCCAGACTTGTTAAAGGGGGCCCCCAGATTTCGATAAGCCCCCGCTCGCAGACCCCGACAACCACCAGCCAGGGTTGTCGGGAAGAGGCCCTTGTCCCTGTCAGCACCCATGTTGTGGGTATACGGCCTGGTATGGTTCAGGAGAGGTGGGGGCGCTCACTCGTCCCCTCCCTTTCCTGACCTGCCTAGCTGCATGCTCGGATAAGGGTCTGGGGGGGATGATGGAGAGACACCATGCCATTTTTTTTTTTTGGCGTGTGGCGGGGTCCCCCCTCTGAATCCATACTAGACCTGAATGGCCTGGTATGGATACGGTCGGGGGGGACCCCATGCCGTTTTTTTCACTTTATTTTTTTTTTGCCATCAATTTTTTATTTTTTTTACATTAAGCTGTCAGCAGAGAACCCCGCTAACAGCTGATGACGCATCAGGTTGGTAAGGATGCAGCAACTTCCCAGCCCCCTCCTTAGCAACCAACTATATATAGTATTTGAAGTTCAGTTCAAAAAACGGATGTTAGCGGATATGAAAACTCATGTAAAAATTGGCATCCGTATCCGTTTTTGATACTTTTTTTACAGAAAAAAAGAAGTGACTGAACTGAACAAAAAACACCCGTGTGAAACTAGCCTTATGCCGCGTACACACGATCGGACATTCCGACAACAAAATCCTGATTTTATTTCCGACGGATGTTGGCTCAAACTTGTCTTGCATACACACGGTCACACAAATGTACAACAAGCTGAAAAAAATGAAGTTCAATAGCCAGTGCGGCTCTTCTGCTTGATTCCGAGTATGTGTGGAATTTTCTGCGTCGGAATTGTGTACACAAGATCAGAATTTCCGACAACCGATTTTGTTGTGGGAAAATTTGAGAACCAGCTCTCAAATTTTTGTTTTTGGAAATTCCGACAAAAAATGTCCGATGGAACCTACACACGGTCGGAATTTCCGACAACAGGCTCCCATCGAACATTTGTTGTCGGAATGTCCCATTGTGTGTACGCGGCATAAGGCTGGTTTCACAGGGGTGTTTTTTTTGTTCAGTTTAGTCACTTTTTTTTTCTGTAAAAAAAAGTATAAAAATAAAACGTACGCGGCATTAATTTGCCTACAGACATTTTTGTTTTGTGCACAGTTAAGGCCCCTTTCACACATACGGACCGTTTGTCCGTTTTTCATTCACCCGTTGATGGATGAAAGATGTACATCAATGCATTCCAATGGAAAAATGGATGATCTATCTATTTTCATCTGTTTTCATCCGCTTCCATCAACATCCATTTTTTTTGAATGGATGAAAGCCCTAGCTTTGATCCATCAAAAAAACGGATCGGATGAAAAATGGATGTAAGCTGACAAATGGTCAGTTTTTCATTGGTTTTTGCATTGGTTGTTGGGGCAACCAGTCACTGTGGGAAGGGGGGGGGTTGTTGCAGAGAAAGGCAGGAGAGCAGTATATACAGTGAGGGGGCAGTCTATACAGACGGGCTCCCTCACTTGCTGGCGCTGACTCTCCTAGTGGCCAGGCAATTTTCTGGGACCTGTGATGTGTCCCAGAAGATTGCAGAGAGGGAGGGGCTGCCTAGGGGGAGAGGAGGAGTCGTCTAGGTTGCTGGAAGAAGGAAGTGGGACAGGAAGTACCTGTCAAAACCAGGTACCCACTCCCCCCCCCCCCCCCCCAAAAAAAAAAAAAAAAATGGCATGCAAGGGGGCGAAGAGTGCTTAAAGTGGAAGTTCCACTTTTGGGTGGAACTCCACTTTAAGTGGATGTAAAGAACTGATGTAAAAACTGATGTTAACTTATCCTTTTTTTTCTTTGAAAAAACGTGACTGAACTGATGAAACAAACGGAATGCATGTGTGAAAAGGGCCTAAGGGCGCTGCAGGAACTTTCTTACAAGAAATGATTCTACATACATGCAAGTTTACATCAGATGAACATGCATGCTTATGCTTTGGGGGGGATTGCTTGGTAGACATCCTGCTCACTGAATTCCCTTGAAAAGAAAACCATTGTGATTGGCTGTAAAAATCCAATCCAGTTGATCTACTGCTTGTAAGAAAGCAAAGGTGAGAGATATATTTCATGGCTTAGGGTGGTCTATATACATTTGAATATTCACCAGTCCAACTGTTAACATCTTTGTCACAAATAGGGGGAGATGAAAGGAGTAAGGCATGATTCTTAGAATACTGCAAATGATCAGAATAGTGCAAAACCACAAAGCCTGTCATCTGAACTTGAGAAAGAACATGTGCCACAATGCTTGCTCCTTGTGAAAAGAGAGCCTTCCCCTGAATTGACAACTTCAGAGACCGAAAATGCAGATTAATATTAAGACAAATCATTATCGCTGCCATGTAAGGCTTCACTGTCATAGTGTAAAGTACAGCTCCATTTTATTTTAAGTTTTGAATTGAGTGGAGGAAGAAACCTTTCCTTTAAGAAATGTTAATATATTTCTAAAAATAGTCAATAAATAAACATAATAGTTGTTGCCTTTCAAGCAAAATGAGTAGTATATTCTTTAACAGATCTATATCGCTGCCATGGAGGGGAGGACATCCGGAGTGTCTGAAGGGAATCCTACTGACAGTCTCCTTTCCTTGGTGCAAGCTGATATTTCCACTTTGAGCAAGCTATGGTTGTCTGCTCTGCAAGATCATGCACTACTTACTTTACCTGCAGAGTGCAGCCACCAGCTCCCCACACAAGGTAAGCCACTCTAGCTTCACTTCTAATACATCACTTACAACAATTTACAGTTTGCAACCATGCACACCGTTTGAAAATAGTAATAAAAAGATAAACGTTTCCCGAAGAAAATAGTATGGCAGATTAAAGCTGTGACCCCTCTATGAGGGGGATATACTTTAGAGGGGGAAGCCAAGTAGCTCATGTATTTACAAAGAGAATGCTGATCAAGGAGAAAGTGGTCTGAGTTAATGAGCTCATCGCTGTGCTGCTTTTCCTTTAATTGCAATTAAAGGAAAAGCTGGGATGGGTCCAGAATGATGACCTAAGTTAAGCGGAAGTGGGTTAAATGATGCTGGATATCAGACCGAGAGCATTAAGTGGTGGAAAAGAAATACTGCAGGGAAGAGCTCTGGATTAAAAGCTGTTCTAACATTTTAATTGGTGCCTGTTACTACTTGCCAGCAGTATGAATGTGTGAAATCTTGTATTACTGGTAAAACAAAATGTCTGGACTAAATTTAGCTATACAGTTAGGTCCATATATATTTGGACAAAGGCACAATTTTAGTTTTTTTTTCAGGTATTTACCATAACATATTCAAGCTATAGTTATATAATTGATATGGGCTGGAAGTGCACAATCTCAGGTTTATTTTGAGGGTATGTACATCCGAATCGGTGGAAGGGTTTCGTTGTTTTACTTTTGTCTGTCTATTAAGTTTCTTGCGGTAAAACCAAGGAAGCTTAGACTTCTGTAGTGTATCAATGCTTTACTAAACAGAAAGGCTACACATACAACTGTAGGCTACACAATACAACACAACTCATAGCTTACAAAAATACGCCTACAACATGCACAAGCCAATTATCCTTTCCAGCAAAATATAAGCATGTACAATATGTACACATTAAGTAAACTAAACAGTTACACAACTTAGGGTTCAAGGTGTAATGTCCTTCATGGTTCTTTGGTCAAAGTCCAAACTCAAAACATCTCCAAAGCTCTCCAGCTTCTGGCAGCCATGTCTTGCTCTTTCAAGGGAGACAAGCATGTTAAAGTGGCTGTACAGGGGAGACAAGCGGCTTAAATTTTACTATCCATAGGCGACACTATACAGGTTAGCATTTACACAGGAGGTCTGGTGCTAAGAAGTACTGCCCACAATCTGATGTTCACGGTGATACCTCACATGTGTGGGGCGACCGCTGTTTGCGTGCATGTGTGCCAGACCAATGCTTGCGTTTGCCTTTATGCATGAGCACGGGGGGGACAGGAGTGTGTTTTTAAATATTTTTTTTTAAATTATTTTTACACTGTCGCTTTAAATTTTTTATTTTTCTTATCTCTTTTATTGATATCACAGGCAATATAAATATCCCCTGTAGCAGCAAAAGGCAGTGACTGGTACTCTTTTTCGAGAGATCTGAGGACTTTTAGACCACTAGGGTTGCTCTTACAAGAAATCCGGCCATCGACTCTAATAAAAAAAAAAAAAAAAACAATGCTGGGATGATACCTACAGCTGTGCAGGCAGCAGCCCAATATAACCAATCAAAGTCCAGTCACGTACCGGTATGTTACTGGGGTTGAAGTGGATGCAGAATGGTGTTGCGGCAGTGACACGGGCACTTTATAGGAAGCTCAGCCATTCATATTTTATGAATGAATACAAGGTTTCCTCTGGCTGAGGTGGAGAGGCCAGTGTCTGATGTCATGATCTCCGCCTCAGCCTACTACTGGGAGCCTTGTATTCCTAGAATACAAGGCTTCCTATGAATGGCTGAGTAGCACTCAGCTTGACTCAGAAGTCTCTGTTCTGCTGCGGGAACACAGCGTTGTTTAATGTGTGTAGCTGATGCTATATACAGTTTATACAGCATCCCAAAGGGTGCATCTGTGAAGGAAGGAGTTTGTTTGGATCAAACTTGCAAAACTATTTAAAGGGGTTGTAAAGGTAAAAAATTTTTCACCTTAATGCATTCTATGCATTAAGGTGAAAATACTTCCGACAATACCGCCGCCCCCAGCCCCCGCGTTTTACTTACCTGAGCCCTCGAAAGTCCAGCGCTCACCCCCGACATCCTCTTCGTTGATCAGCCTGACCGCTGATTGGCTAGAGTGGATGGATTGAAAGCAGCGCAGCCATTGGCTCGTGCTGCTGTCAATCACTTCAAATGATGCGACGCGTCGGGGGGCGGGGCCGAGTGATACAGTGTGCGGCTATGGCCGCCGGCTGTATCACAGGAGCGTGCCCGCAAGAACTCACCACCATGCGAGGGAGCTCCCATGGTGGTGATTAGTTCTTGCGGGGAGGAGCTGAAACAGCCGCCGAGGGACCCCAGAAGACCAGGTTCGGGGCCACTCTGTGCAAAATGAGCTGCACAGTGGAGGTAAGTATAACATGTTTGTTATTTAAAAAAAAAAAAATTACCTTTTTAGTGTTCCTTTAAAGTCACAGTAAAACTGAAGTTGAGCTTTAAGAGTGTTCAGAGTTCTTGTCAAATCCAAATCTTATAATTTCCACCCCTTCAACCTTTCTGCTTCTGCCTAAACACTAAGTTTAGAGCAGCATGAAAGATGTTTGCTTAGTAGTCATTTGAAAACTGTGGCTCACTGGTTGTAGTGGAACTGCATGCCTGAACGACACGTTCCAACATGCCTCCTGGCTGTTTAGCAATGCATTATTGTTTTAACACAATTTTGCATTGCTACACAACCAGGGCCATGTTAAAAAAGGGGTTACCCTTCAAACTTCTGTTCTCTAGTGTTTGATCCCGTTTCTTGTTTTGTCTGCATTTTTAGGTGGTGCTTTTTACGTTGCCGAAACCAGTGATGCAGCTAGGCCACATTATCTTTCTTCGTGGGCTCCTATTTTACATGCTACCTCATTGTGGCTTAGCAGCTCTGGTTTTATCCATTCTGATCAAGAGGAAGCTGGCAGCCGGCTCTCTCGACCAGTGACTCCGAACACTATGGGGCAAGAGCAGAGTACAAGGATACCTGTTAAGTCACCAGACGATATCAACTCCGAGAAGTTTCACCTAATTCTTGGTATGTGTTAGTATCAGTATCAAAATATATTCTGTAGCACCAAGTACACATGCTTTTACAGAAAACTATTTTCCATCTTTTGGCTAAATATTCCAAACACCTCCTGGAATTTAGGACTATGTTATTTTTTTTAAAACATTTTACTGACTTTTAGGACTTATGTGTTGCCACTTAAGAGTACAGACTTTAGGCAATTTAGAATTTAATACAGCTAATTTATAACTGTTGTTCAGATGTCTTAAAGGCGAACGGCAAGGTAGGCTTGTAATTAAAATGCATTAGCAAGCGTTTAAAGACAAATTTATTATGCATGGTTTAACGTTTTTGCCACCTTGTTATCCTCCGCTGTAGAATATGAAAATTAGGAGGTGCCCACCTGACATATTGGTGTTAATGTTCTTCCAGGAGGCAGCATAAAAATGACAACTTACAGTTTGGTAGTAAAATCTGAAGAAAAAAAGGAGTACTGGGTCTTAGGGTAAACATTAAAGAACATTTTTCAATGGACAGCGTTCATTTTAAAAGTTAAAAAGGGGGGGGGGGGGTAGAAGGAGTCTCTGCTATCAGTTGTGCAGTGTGTCATGAATCCGTAAAAGGTAGGACATTTCCAGGAACTTTTATTAATTTTAGGCTCCTGCTGAGATTGTGATCCATAATCATCATGGTTTCCACTTAGGTCACCAGCTAAACAGCCACACACAATTTACCAGGGGCAACATTGTACTTGGCAAATAGACAGCGATGGATTGGATCACATAATTTACTTCTGTTTACACTGACCTCCAAGGACTCATGCAAGCAGAATTCTTTGCATGCTGGGTGGCAGGAGGCGTTGCACACACTAGTTCTTTAAGAGACCTGCTATATGAACATAATAAATTGCTTCTACTTTAGCTAATTGTTAATATATAAGCAGCTTTTACTGTGAGTTGAGTATTCTATGTGAGCACAATTAATAAAGGTGTGGATGTTTAACTACATTATATTAATATAGTCTGGATTTTTTTTCTATAGGAATCTGTGTGGAATTTCTTTGTTGCCCCCCTGTGGATGCACCTATGGAGAGAATTACTGCCTGTTTGCGGGCTTTGAAAGCACTTTTCAGAGTCACCTGGCCCCGAGCTCAAATAGGGGCTGATCCGGTAAATACTAGGTCCACCTCCTCCTACATAGCACATGGTAGTGCATTTGTAAAAACTAGTGCTGGAAGGCATAGCAAACAAATCATTTACCAACTCTTGCCTATCTTGTACACACCAAGATGTATGGATTGATACACACCATTTTTTTTTTTTTTGCACTGTGCTGTTAGACAAATTCTAATATTTTATCTAAGTAGCTGAACGGTATAGAATAATGGTGTGCATTTTGTTGAAAAGTCAAGCTATGCATATTGTTTTCTTTCAGAACAGCAGATTATATGACCTGTTTCTGGATACTGTAAAATGTAATTATTCTTTGAATCAGTTTAATCAGTTCAGCTTCTATTTTGCTGCTTTGTGTCCTCCAGGAACTTGCTGTTGAATTAGTCTCTGTATTACATCGACTGCTGCTCATGAGGGAGTGCTCAGAAGTGCAACTTTTGGCATTGGAAGTTGGAAAACAGATTCTGGGTGCAGCTCAAGAGCATGTGCAGGAGAGGAGAAGGAGTGCAGAAGGTATGGGATATGTACAAATTAGTAATAAGTGTGATAGTACAAGGAGAAAAATTGAGTGTTATATGCCAATAAAGGAAGCCTGCCATAAGAGAAACCTGGAGGCTCCCATTCCTTCTGAAATTGCCTGTCAAGATAACCATCTTTCTTCAGTACTTTGTACTTTCAGTACTTTGTGTTACTGACCTAAACAGTATGCAGTTATGGATTTTCTAATCTGCATACTTGTTTTGGGTCAAAGACTAAAGATGATTAAGGCTAGTTGGTCAGCATATTTGTTAAGCAAATAGCATTTTGAGAAGAAGGTCTGCAGTGGCAATCGTCTGTCTTCAACAATAGATTAACTTTAAAGAGGAGTTCCACCCAAAAGTGGAACTTCCGCTAATTTGTCTCCTCTCCCATTCAGGTGCCACAATTTGGCACTTTTCGAGAGGAGGGGAGGGGGGACAGGTACCCCGTTCCCACTTCCGGTAGTCCGTGCCACGGCCCATGACGTCACCGCAGGGCTCCCTCCTCCCCCTTTTGCTGGGCCAGTGCGGAGAGAGGAGCGGGGCCTCGACAGGTAAGTGTCCTGTTATTAAAAGCCAGCAGCTGCAGTATGTGCTGCTGGCTTTGTTTCTCCCCCCCCCCCCCCCCCCAGAGTTTCTTCTCTTTTCTTTCTCCTCTAGATACGTCTCTTGTACGCAAGACTAGCTCCCCCTTTCTATTTTTTTTTTTTTTTTTTGCTCTCTTACTATTCTCTACTGAAGCAATAAGGTAATATAGCCACTAAGTAGTGAGAGGAATGAAACTACTAACAAGGAGCGTAGATTTCATTGTGTCTAGCAAGACGACAGACTCTGGAGTAGCTATTATGTACAAATATGGTCATTAGTCTTGGTAGGCCTCCAAATAATTATTACTGCAAAGGAGAATAGGATAAAATACACTGCCTAGTAATTATTATACATGCTCTCTTCTCTTTGAAAGATTCTACATTTGTATTTCATTGTTTGACCACATGGTTTTTGAATGAGATTCCTACACGCTGTTTGTACATGTGTACTAACTATGTATGCTATTGGAAACATTCAATAAAATTCTTTTGGTTAAATAAAAAAACAAAACACAGAACACATTTTTATTTAGTAATTAACGCAGGTAACATTTACATACCAGTATATTATGCAGCATATCACTTTATTCAGCCTCTGTTGCATCAGAATTTTCTTCTTTTGCATCACTGCTGTCTTCTGAGTCACTGTCTATATATGTGAGCTCATCCTCAGTTCCGTCCATGGCACTGCTGATTCCACATTTCTTGAAGGACTTCACAATCACCTCTTGTTTGACGCCATACCATGAGTTTAGGACCCAATTGCAGACCTCAGTAATGGTTGGTTTTTTCACTCTTCCTGCCCGTGTCAAGTTATCACCTGCTTTTTGCATCCATCTACTCCATTCCCTCATTGGGACTTTAAATGGCTTGCTGATTGAAACATCTAGTGGCTGTAGCTGACCTGTAAGTCCACCAAGAATAACTGCTAAGTGTGTTCACAAATCTGATGCAACACTTTTAGTCTTTTCTGTTAAGTGTGCTCGGAATTGATCAAAGACAAGCAGAGCTGGCTTCTTTAAGAGCCCTCCAGGTCTTCTGGACCAAAGCTTTGCAAACCAAATGGCCATAATGTCTTCATTCATCCTTCCCTTCCCTTCATCCTTCCCTTCCTTCCCTTCTCTTGAACTTGCACAATAATGCCAGGTGGTATGGTCTCTTTAGGATAGGTTTTCCTCTTAAAAATAAGCATAGGAGGCAGTTTAGTACCATCAGCACAGCATGCAAGCACAGCAGTATACTGTGTCTTTTCATGGCCACTTGTTTTGATTCCTTTCACAGTTCTGTTGGAAGGCACATCAAAATTGAGAGGGCCCTCTTCCATGTTTGCAATCTGACTTGGTTCAAAATCATATTTTTTCTGAAGTTGTATGACATAGGAGTGAAACTGTTGGATTTTAACCTCATAAACCGGTGGCATTTTCTGGCATTTTCTGAGCTAACTTTGTTCGTGTTCTCATGGCCAACCCTTCTCTCTTCATGAAATTGAAGCACCATTTTGCCTTTCCTGCAAAATCAACAATGTTCATTTCACTTGCAAACATTCTTGCCTGACATTGAATAAGTTTGGTTGACACACATAAGCCACTCTGACGCTGCTCCATAATCCAAGTCTTAGGCCTCTGCTCCAAATTTGGCCATTTTGCTGGTTTTCCTCTTAAGGCCTTCTTCTTTTTTTGGCATCTTAAGGAGTTTCTCTTCCTGTTTTCTCCACTGTCAGATCATACTCTCAGTTAGGGGAGGTCCAAACTGCCTCTCTATTTCCATGCTCTTTTGCATAGCTGACTACATTCAGTTTTAAGAATAAGACAATCGCTTACTTTTATTACTGGTATTCTCTGACATCTTGGGCTCAAAACGCTTCAGTCCCTGATGCGTCTGCGCACTCTCCATGTCCAACGAGATCGCATCTTCGCACACTCCACCTCCGCCTCCACCTCCAGCTGAAGTCCCTAACATACGGCTCATGATTGGAGGAAGCTGTTTGACAAGCTATGAGCAGCTGCACACCCATGCGGCTCTCTCCCAGGCTGACTGACCGTGTATAAGACGCTGCTCCATTTTCAGTCTAACTATTTTAGGAAAAAGTAGCGTCTTATACATGGAAATATACGGTAGTTAATTGTATCATATTGTATGAATCTTGACCTGCTCCTTTTTATGTTGTAAACCAGGGGTAGGCAACCTTTTGAGCAAAGTGTGCCGAAAAATGTTTTCAAAGAAATTGAGCATGCCGATTTTATAACAAAAAAAGTCAACTTCACACTCTCAATCACGAAAAGGATTTTTTAATAAGTAAATGCTGTAAACTACTTTAGTAATGAGAAATTAACATCCTGCACTCTTGCGCCTCAGATCAGCCCCAATTCCTGCAACTCCACACCTCAGATGAGCCCCAATTCATGCACCTTCGCACCTCAGATCACTGTCTCCCCTGCAAATCTGTTTCACCACTGTACCCCCCTGCTCATCTGTCCCACCACTGTACATCTTCCCCACCACTGTACTACCCTGCACATCTGCCCCACCACTGTACTACCCTGCACATCTGCCCCACCACTGTAACCCCCCTGCTTATTTGCTTCACCACTGTAACCCCCTTGCTCATCTGCCCCACCACTGCAACCCCCCTGCTCATCTGCCCCACCACTGCAACCCCCCTGCTCATCTGCCCCACCACTGTACCACCCTGCTCATCTGCCCCACCAATGTACCCCCTTTCTCATCTGCCCCACCACTGTACCTCCATGCACATCTGCTCCACCACTGAACCACCTTCTCATCTGTCCTAACACTGAACTTATCTGCTCATCTGCCCCACCACTGTAACCCCCCTTCTCATCTGCCCCACGACTGTACCTCCTGCACATCTGTTCCACCTCTGTTCCCCCTGCTCTTCTGTCCCACAACTGTAACCACCCACTCATGTGTTACACCAATGTACCTCCTTTCTCCTCTGCACATCTGCCCTACCTCTGTACCCCCTGCTCCTCTGCCCCACCGCTGTAACCCCCTGCACATCTGTCCCACCAATGTAACCCCCTTCTCATCTGGCCCAACACTGAACCCCCCTTGCTCATCTGGCCCAATACAGTAACCCCCTGCTCATCTGCCCCATCACTGTACCCCCCTTCTTTTCTGTCCCAACACTGAACCCCCATCTCATCCCTTCCACCACTGTACCTCCTGCACATCTGCCCCACCACTGTACCCCCTTGCTCTTCTGTCCCACCACTGTAACCCCCCTACTCATTTGCCCCATCAATGTACCCCTTTTCTCATCTGCCCCACCACTATACCTCCCTGCACATCTGCTCTACTGCCGTATTCCCATGCTCTTCTGTCTCAATACTGAATCACATTCTCATCTGTCCTAACACTGAACCCATCTGCCTCACCGCTGTAACCCGCTTTCTCATCTGCCCCACCACTGTAACCCACTTTCTCATCTGCCCCACCAATGTACCACCTGCACATTTGTCTCACCTCTGTACCCCCCTGCTCTCCTGCCCCACCTCTGTTCCCCCTGCTGTCCTGCTCCACCACTGTTCCCCCTGCTGTCCTGCCCCACCACTGTTCCCCCTGCTGTCCTGCCCCACCACTGTTCCCCCTGCTGTCCTGCCCCACCACTGTTCCCCCTGCTGTCCTGCCCCACCACTGTTCCCCCTGCTGTCCTGCCCCACCACTGTTCCCCCTGCTGTCCTGCCCCACCACTGTTCCCCCTGCTGTCCTGCCCCACCACTGTTCCCCCTGCTGTCCTGCCCCACCACTGTTCCCCCTGCTGTCCTGCCCCACCACTGTTCCCCCTGCTGTCCTGCCCCACCACTGTTCCCCCTGCTGTCCTGCCCCACCACTGTTCCCCCTGCTGTCCTGCCCCACCACTGTTCCCCCTGCTGTCCTGCCCCACCACTGTTCCCCCTGCTGTCCTGCCCCACCACTGTTCCCCCCTCCTCTCCTGCTCTACCACTGTAACCCCCTCCTCTCCTGCCCTACCACTGTAACCCCCTCCTCTCCTGCCCTACCACTGTAACCCCCTCCTCTCCTGCCCTACCACTGTAACCCCCTGCTCTCCTGCCCTACCACTGTAACCCCCTGCTCTCCTGCCCTACCACTGTAACCCCCTCCTCTCCTGCCCTACCACTGTAACCCCCTGCTCTCCTGCCCTACCACTGTAACCCCCTGCTCTCCTGCCCTACCACTGTAACCCCCTGCTCTCCTGCCCCACCACTGTAACCTCCTGCTCACCTGCCCCACCAATACACCTCCTTTCACATCTGCCCCACTGCTCTACCCCCCTGCTTTTCTGTTCCACCTCTGAATCCCTCCTACTCATCTGCTCCACCGCTGTACCCTCCTGCTCATCTGCTCCACCGCTGTACCCTCTTCTCATCTATGATATGCGCGATATGCAGAGTGGTGAAAGGAAGCAGAGATGAGACACATCTACCTGTCCTGGCACACTCATCCCGCTGATCCACCTCTTGCATCCAGCCCACATGCTTGTATGGGATGTATATGATGTCACATACAAGCATATGGAATGGATGCGCAATGATAAGCTCAGGTCAGGGGCATTTTCTGAAAGCAGTAGGCCTGTATGCAGGATCATTAGTTGGGCCCCCGCAGCTAAGAAAAAGATGTTGGGTGTGATTTTCATTGCACTGAATACTGACTTAAAGGGACACAGAGTGCAGGGTTCAGTAGTAAGTGATGCAAAAGTTCAGGAATAATTTCAACAAAGTTCCCAGAAGCTCAACATTAATTCCACAAACTGTCACCTGATTGTGGTTTTCTCAATCACAGTGAAATCCCTTCTTTCTGAGATTGGTAGTGGCAACCAAGTGAGTCATCTTCCTCCTGATGGTGGGAGGGGCTAGCAGGACTGTGATTGGCTTTAGCAGTGGCCAAGACAGTCCTCCTCCTCCTGGAAACAGGGACCACCCCTTAGCAGAACTGCACCCAATCCCTTCCCCATTACAAAAGCAGACGATCACAACTACAGCAAAGCTGGAGAACCAAACAATGTTTCCCATCTTTTACAATGTGTGGGGGCACAGCGCCTCCCACTCAGTGTAGGTGCAGGGTGGGGAATTCTGAGATTGGAATGCATTAGTGTCTCACTGACACTTCCCTGCGCTGTTCTGCTGATGGGGAGGGAGTCAAGTCCCGGCAAAAGAGGCTTTGTGTGCCGCTTGCGGCACCAGTGCCGGTGGTTGCCTACCCCTGTTGTAAACCATTTAGACTCTTGAAATAGAACAAGAGTTTAAACATAAATATTGCTGTTAATATCACAGGGAACTAAAACACATTTAAAGAGCATGTTGCTAGTATCACATCTATTCAGTTTTGTTCCTAATTGTTTCATTCCCCTTTTTTGTAGTTGATGATGGAGCAGAAGAAAAGGAGACCTTGCCAGAGTTTGGAGAGGGACATGATACTGGTGGCCTGATTCCTGGTCATTCCCTGGTTCTAGCTGCTTTGGAACTGTGTCTCTGTATTCTTGTCAGGCAACTTCCTCAGCTCAGTCCCCGTCTGTCTGGGAACTCCTCAGGAAATAATGCAGCAAAGCAAATTCTGTCACATGAAGCCAGCCTGTTAGTTTCAGCTTCTCTGGGGATCCTAGCAGAGCTGCCCTCCCTCTGTTCTCCAGAAGGTGAGAAAAGACAGATTTCGTTCTGATGATACCGCAGTTTGATGCCTTTTGTAAGCAGTTTTGTGTTGTGAAGCAATGTTTGTGCTGCAAAAACATCTAATGCCGCGTACACACGGTCGGACTTTTCACCTACAAAAGTCCGACGGATGCCGCCGGACCAAATCCGGCGGACAATCCGACCCCATACTCATTCACATAGGGTGGGGGGCCGGGATCTGGGGGCCCTCTTATTATAGGGGGCTCCCAGATTCCGAAAAGCCCCCCGCCCGCGGACCCCGACAACCAACGGCCAGGGTTGTCGGGAAGAGGCCCTTGTCCTCAGCAACATGGGGACAAGGTGCTTTGTGGTGGGGGGGCACCGCAGGGCGCCCCCTCCCCCAAAGCACCCCCCCATGTTGAGGGCATGCGGCCTGGTACGGTTCAGGAGGGGGGGGGGCGCTCGCTCGTCCCCACCCCCTTTCCTGACCGGCCGGGCTGCGTGCTCGGATTGGGGTCTGGTATGGATTTTGGGGGGACCCCCACGCCGGTTTTTCGGCGTGGGGGGTTCCCCTTAAAGTTCCATACCAGACCCAAGGGCCTGGGATGCCTGCGACGGGGCTCGCAAGGTTTCAATCTCGCCAATAGAAGCGGCGACTTCCTTATCTAGTCCCGTCGTACCCGAGTCACATTCAAAATGAACGGACTTGTCCGTGTGTGGGAAAGTCCGTTCATTCTGAAAGTCCGTCCGGAAGACCGGATTCCGGAAAGTCCGGTCGTGTGTAGGCAAGTCCGTCCGGTCACATAGTCCGCCGGAAGTCTGGCGGCAAGTACGTCGGACCTAGTTTCCCAGAAAGTCCGACCGTGTGTACGCGGCATAATAGTCTATTGCTAACCATTGTAGGACCTGTTCACATGGGCTGTGAAAGTGTTTAAGCATTTCAAAAGCACCAAAAACACTTTCCAAATACTTTGCATAATCTTGACAATTATGTGGTGTTACAAATTAAACTTGAAAGTAAGCACTTGCATTGCTTTATATTGGTGCTTTTATTTGGACATTGCAAGCAACATGGAAGTGTTGATGCATGTGGACACTTTCTAGCACCTGTAATAGATGTTAAGGGGAATTCTTATCAACTCTAGTATAGTATCTGAGAAGCATCTGATGTTGATTTTTTTATGATTCTGGGACTAAATGTTAACATAACCATATGCTATTAAGCAACAAAAAGCCTATACTGAACCTATCACAAACACATGTCCTTGTTTAAAAACCACATGTGTCGTTTGGTAAGCACTGATACCAAGCACCCATATAAACTAGCCTACAAGAATTTTCAACAGTTCAATTTTGTGAAGTCAGCTTCTGCTATATCACGTTGAAAATGTAAACTGGCGCAAAAGAGGCCAAATTTTTTCTAACAAAAATGAAAACCAAAGTGCATGCTGGTGGTCACCTAAAAAAGCCACTTCTGTTTTTTCACTTTACGGCAGGGATAAGCAAACTTAAAGAGGTGGAGATCTACATGAACAACATGGGAGAAGTCAAAGACCACCTGGCACAGTGTTGTCTCCTCACACCTGATTTAAACCTCTTAATTTCCATACTACCCTGTCAGTAAGCAGGAATTAAACCCCCTGTTGCTTTTGGTGGGTGCTACTGCTTGCGAATTGTGATCCATTCAAGTAAATGAGGCCACTCTAAAAGCACCTTGCAACTACTCACCTCTGCAGGGTCTAAGTGGTTAAACTTTCACACTGATTTGCTTAGGTTTACCTGCACTGTGGGTGCAGCACAGTGCATCTGTGACTTTCCTGGGTTAGCTGTGCTTTGCCATAGACTTTTATTATATCCTACAGGTGTGGTGCACTTTCTGAAACTCTTGCATTCAGAAGAAGTCTTAGTCTAAGCTCAGCTAACCCACAGAAAAGCTGCAGGTACACTACACTGCACCAGCTGTGTGGGTAAACCACAATGCATCAGTGTGAAAGCAGCCCTATACTATTATGCCCAGTGTATTGCTTTACACTGACCTAACAATCTCTTCTTTCCTGCTGCTGGCACCACTCTGGAGACCACTAGCCAGGATAAGAGGTGGAGTGCAGTTGGTATCACTCCGCATTGGGACAGGAGTCAGCACTACAGAGAAGGCATTGGCTTATGCAGCTCTTGCTCTCTACTACAGCTCCAACTTTACAAGTAGTCCCTCTGCATCTTTCTCTGTTTTATGCTCTTGGATGGCGAATCAGCAAGCCCAGACCGTGATCTACCAGTCTCCTGTCCGCCATCTACTGGTAGATTGCCATCTACAGGTTGCTGACCTCCGCTTTACTGTAATGGGCCTTGCAGTCCAGTGGTAAATGTATAGTTCTACAGACTTATAATTGCCACATAGATGCAATTATGTGTTTGTGGAATGAGTGTAGATGGACCATGTACTTGGTGGCCACCTTGTAACTGGGCTATTTCCTAATGATTGGTATAGAGAAGGATTTCTGTTTTATTTCTTATTAATAGGATATCTCTGTTAGTGGCCATTGGAGAGCAAAAGTCTGCTCTTTCCTCAGACCTATACGAAGTTCCTGTGAGTGTGTTGCCAATGGCAGTCTTTGGTGTTAATTTGTAACCACTTCAGCCCCGGAAGAATTTACCCCCTTCCTGACCACTTTTTGCGATTCGGCACTGCGTTGCTTTAACTGACAATTGCGCGGTCGTGTGACGTGGCTCCCAAACAAACTTGACGTCCTTTTTTCCCCACAAATAGAGCTTTCTTTTGGTGGTATTTGATCGCCTCTGCGGTTTTTATTTTTTGCGCTATAAACCAAAAAATAGCGACAATTTTGAAAAAAACACATTATTTTTTACTTTTTGCTATAATAAATATCCCCAAAAAATATTTAAAAAAATTTTTTTTTTCTTCATTTTAGGCCGATGCGTATTCTTCTACATATTTTTGTTAAAAAAAAAAATCACAATAAGCGTTTATTGATTGGTTTGCGCAAAAGTTATAGCGTTTACAAAATAGGGGATAGTTTTATGGCATTTATTTATTTATTTATTTTTTACTAGTTTACTGGCGGCGATCAACGATTTTTATTGTGACTGCGACATTATGGCGGATACATCGGACATTTTTGACACATTTTTTGGACCATTGTCATTTATACAGCAATCGGTGCTATACAAATGCACTGATTCCTGTGTAAATGACACTGGCAGTGAAGGGGTTAACCACTAGGGTGCAGTGTAAGGGTTAAGTATGTCCTGGGGAGTGTTTCTAACGGGGGGGGGTTGGGGGCATGGCTACGTGTGACACATCACTGATCTCTGCTCCCGATCATAGGGAGCAGAGATCAGTGACACTGTCACTAGGCAGAATGGGGAGATGCTTGTTTACATTAGCATCTCCCCGTTCATCCTCTCCATGAGGCGATCGCAGCTTTCCCTGCGGCGATCGAGTCTGCGGGACCCGCAACCCGACTCATGGAGCTCCAGGCCGGCGTGCACGCGATGGCACGGCGGCAAAGTTAAAGGGACGTACAGGTACACCCATTTACCCAGCCGTGCCATTCTGCCGTCATACATCGGCGTGCGCCGGTGGGGAAGTGCTTAACACCAATTTAATATTAACTACAGCCAAAACTTTTTTTTTTTTTTTTTTTTGAACTGAGAAGTGCTAGAATAAAATTTTGCTCATCAAGCCGCTTGTCAGTAGCCCAGTAGTCCTAGACTCAGCAGTCTCCAGTCTCCAGAATATGGGGGGAACTCACAGGTATCCCAGCTGGCTGACACTTTTCAAAGGCATCATCTTTTTCATTAGAGCCCTGCCATTGGCCAGCTGGGATCCTGGTGAGGTCCCCCCATATTCTGGAGACTGCTGAGTCTAGGACTACTGGGTTACGGACAAGTGGCTCGATAAGCGAATTTTAAAAATGCGTTTTGTGAGTCTTCCTTCATTATGATTTTTAATAAAAGCTGTGGGATAATGCACTAGGCTGATGCGTCCTCTTTTGTTTGTTTTTTCTAGCCCTACACTGATGTAAATTTATCTGGTTCAGCAGGGACTGGTCGAATTTCAAATAGCATGTGGTAGTGCCCGCTCAACAGAAGTCGAACAAATAAGAAACTTTTATGTTGAGCAGTGACTGACACATACTGACCGAAATTCATCTGGTTCCTGCTTAACTGGCTGCATTTTGATCAGGGACATGCTGGAAATGTATTTTATTGCCCATGGTCAGAATACAATGTCCCACTGGAGGGAATTCCTCCATCCACCTTGTTTGTGTGGATAAAGAAATGTTTTGGGGCTGAACAAAAAAATTAACAGTGTGTGGCCAGCCTAAAACCTCTGCCAGGTATTATGACATCTGTTCCTGTCCAGTGACATGTGCGCTCCCCATTTCCTTGGCTTGGTGTGGCAGGGTAATAAAATTAATTGAAATCTACTAAATGTTTAGACAACAATAAAGGTTTTACAGAAGTTCAAAATCTTTGCTACTCTGACCAAAACTTAAGTTTTTATTTAAGTCAGGATTTTCTTACACTATTACTCCACATTGTTGCTTCATCATTATTACTCTCCCTCATTTAGGAAGTGTCTCAATCCTGCCCACACTGCTGTACCTGGTAGTGGGGGTTCTTCAACACACAGCTCAAAAACTCCAAGATGGTAGATTACCTGTGACAGTCACCTCTGCCTTACAAGCTCTTAAGAATATTGTGTCTTCTCCTATGTCAAGAGTAGAGAAAACCAGGGCCTCATGGTCCAGTCTTCTACACAGTTCTGCTTCTTCCATGCTTCAGTCCTGGGATTCGGGTATGTCCTTTTCTGGTCATGACAAAAATATCTCTCATCTCTTGAATTTTGACAATCGCAAACTGATTACTTATTAATTTATGTAGGTCAAGAGAAGGACCAAATAGGCCTGCTGACTGCTCTTACCATATTCCTGCTGTCAGCTAATCCAGAGGTATTAGCAGAGCCAGGAATCCAGGCGGGCTGCTTACAGAGGTTTCACAGTTGCTTTGACAGCAAGGATGCTAATGTAAGGTTCTGTATGTGCTGGATTTCTATAGAAAGGTAGACTTATAATAAAATAAAGAAAATAACACAAAACCTTTAAAATCATTGTATTGAATGCTGTAAGCATGTATCTGATGTATTGTGGTTTTAGATTTAGAAATTTATATCTCTGATATTGTTGGCGTTTTTTTTCTCATGCTTTTTGACTGAGCATGTCCAAAACTTTAAAATGGCATGATGTTGTGCATTGTGCTTTTTGTAGTCATGTACTGTTTTCTTTATTGTTCAGGAACAGCTGAAATGCTACCGGCTCATCCTGTCCATTTTCCAACATCCTTCTCATGAATTAGTTGCTCCATACATCCGTGACTTGGCTCCACGTGTGGTTCGTCACTTGAGCCATGCAGATAGCAGAAAGCCTCAAAGTCAACCTGAGCTTCTGGTCCTGCAGGAGGGGATTCGATTACTGCAAGCACTTATTACTGCCAGCGAGGAACGGAACCGTAAGCATTCTAAACTGAAATTTTATGTGCATCTTTTACGTGGACAAATTCTGAGGTTTGGGGGCCTTTGCACAGTTGTCAAGTTTATCTGTATTTTAGGATTTGATCCTCCAACATAGGCCTGGGGAAACTGCACGCAAAATGCATAATTGTGTATGGATATTTGTAGGGCTGAAACAACTAATCGATTAATCGACAACTAATCGATTATGAAATTAATCGATTACTATTTTCATAATCGATTAATCGGCCAGTAACATAATGGGGTTAAAAAAAACTAAAACGAGCCCTTTATAGTACAAAAAGAGCAAATAATCGCTACTGTAGAGGTTACTTTCACGGTTCTACAGTAAAAAATGAACCCCTTACAGTAGTGATTATCTGCTTTTTTTAAATTGTACTATAAAGGGCTAATTTTAGTTTTTTTAACCCCATTATGGTACTAAACGTCTTAGACCTGGTTTACATCTATGTGTTTTTTGGTGCTTTTTTGCAGAAGCGCACTGCAGTTCATTAACATGGTTTCCCACGTTCACATCTATGCTTTTTTCAGCCACTGTGTATTGGAAAGGGTCAGGGACTTTTTTTTTAACGCAAAAACTGTGCTCTTTTGGTTCAATATACTTCAATGGAGAAGCTGCAGAAAAGCATTTAATGCGTTTTTGCAGCAATTTGTGTTTTTTAATCTGCCCAACAACAAATTGGCCAAAAAAAAAAAAGCAAAAGCGCAACTCGACGCAAAATCATGTGCACACAAATCAAAAAGCACTGCAGAAACAGATCAAAAGCAAGGTGTGTACCGAGCCTTATGCTGGCCACACGGATTAATTTTCACATGAGAATATTTGGACGAAAAATCTTTGTACATTCGCTGAATAAAAGAATGTTGTTTGAAATTTTCACTTGTTTTTAACATTCTGTTTTTAAAATGAATGTAATTTCTGAACGAAAACCACATACACCGTCTGAAAATTCCTTTGACCAAGAAGTTTTCTATTTCAAAATTTTCCTGTCCCTGTGGTTGAAAATGAACGTCGACTTGACCCGACTAATGATTAGAAAACCGAACGAACATGAACATGAACAAAATGAAAATTTTTTTTGAAGGAAGACATTTGATCTCTGAGTCTGAAAATGTTTATCAGATTCACCCTTTAATAGTATGTACAGTATATCTCTTCTCTAACAATTTATACAGTATATCTCCTCTAATAGTATATAGGTATATCTCTTCTGTCTGTTATTCTCAGAGTGGATTAGATATTTTGCTCCCTAACCATATAGTTATTTATATTTACCGCTAAATAGAGATATTTAAGAATAAATTGCCTTTTTTTAAAACTTTACATATTAACTAAATTATACGCCACATTTTTTTTTTTTTAAGGTTATTAACCGATTAATCGATTAATCGAAACAATAATCGGCCAACTAATCGATTATGAAAATAATCGTTAGTTGCAGCCCTAGATATTTGTACATATACATATATCATGTTTTATATTCAAAATAATGTGTGTGTGTATGTATGTAATATTTTTTTTTAACAAAAAAACGGTTTATTAAAGGTGTATCCAAATTTAGGTACAACACATGGCAGTATAAAGTTAGATAAAAGAGATATTACAGAAGGCAATTTGCAGAGGCACATTGGTACAGCACATAAACCAATCACTGATAAAAGAGAAAAGGGTTAAAAAACTGGACAGGGTTCATCTCAACTATCATCAAAAATGTATAAACAGGAGAGCAAATGTTGATCTTTAGCACATTAATCATTAGTATCAAAGAATTTGAGAGAAGAGGGGATTCAAAAAGAAAGCATGGACAGCAAGCCTGATGGGGTATTTGGATAAGAGGAAGAGGGGAGGGGCAGATGCGGGCAGGAGATGAGGAACAAACAATACAAGGAAGGGAGGGGGTGGGAACCAGGAGCACAAAAGAAAAAAAAACACAATAGGCTCTCAAACGCCATCTAAGGCATTTTTCTCATAAGCATCTATTCAGGTAGACCACACCTTGTCGAAATCCTGGGGACAATGCCTACCGTTGTAGGTAATTTTTATAAAGAGGAGTACCAAATTAATGGTTTTCTTCCAGGCACTGAGTGTTGGGGGTGCGGGAGACTTCCACCTCAGTATTATCTCCCTTCTTGCATAAATCAGGACATAGGCAAATTAATAGTTTAGTGTATCTATCTGCCACTACATCCTCCATGTGGCCCAATAGGAGAAAAAGTGGTTCAGGGCGCAAAGGGATATCATAAAGTTGACTCGGGTTTTGAGTTACCGATTCACAGAAGGGGGTAAGCACAGCACAGTACAGGACCATACCATGTTCAGAAATGTACCAGTGAATGAAGCACACTTCTTACTCCAGGGAATCATCTTGTGGATAAATACTGGCTAGGCACTGAGGAGTGTAGTGGACCCTATGCAGAAATTTAGGTTTAATGAACCAGTCTTTATCCAAGATCATGGAGGTGAATACGCAGTCCTCCTCCGAGAGCTCAGGCATATCCGAGTGCCAGCACTGGAATATGTGGGTGGACCTGGTATTGTAATCTAAGGAGGGGCGAAGATACAGGGAGGATAGGTGCTTCCCCATCACCCGGGAGACAAGGAGACGTTCAATCCAGTCAGACTCTAGGAGTATAAGCTCAGGTAATTGTGCCCTAAGTGCATGTTTCAATTGCCAATATCGAAAACCCATAGACCGTGGCAGTGAATATTCCCATCTCAGAGAGGCAAAGGGCATCACCTGCCCTTGTGCTATAACTTGCTTTAGGCTAATTTCACACTGAAGGCGTTTTTCAGGCATTTTAGCGCTAAAAATAGCGATTGTAAAGCACCTGAAAACCGCCTCCCATGCCACCCCAGGTTGAAAGCCCGAGTGCTTTCACACTGGGGCAGTGCGCTTGTGAGACGTTACAAAAAGTCCTGCAAGCAAAATCTTTGGAGCAGTTTGAGAGCGCCGTATACAGCGCTCCAAAACCGCCCCTGCCCATTGGCATGCATGGGCAGCGCTTCCGAAGTGCCTGAAAAGCGCTTTGGAAGCACCACAACCCGGGTGGTTTTAACCCTTTCTTCGGTTGCTAGCTGGATTAAAAGTGTCCCGCTAGCGGCCGAAAATCGCCGCTAGCTAAAACTACGGTAAAGCGGCGCGGCCCCAGTGTGAAAGTAGCCTTAGTGTCATCACCCCCTCACGAAGCGCCCACAACTTCGGATCCATGACTGAATGAAGGTGAGGTAGCAAGGGATTGCCCCACAGGGGCAAATGCGGGGAGAATTTAAAAGGCTCTCTGTATATACAGTGCATCTGGAAAGTTTTCAGAGCGCTTCACTTTTTCCACATTTTGTTATATTACAGCCTTATTCCAAAATGGATTCAATTCATTATTTTCCTCAAAATTCTACAATGACAATGTGAAAGAAGTTTGTTTGTAATCATTTCAAATTTATTAAAAATAAAAAAAAATCACATGTACATAAATATTCACAGCCTTTGCTCAATACTTTGTTGAAGCACCTTTGATACCATTTACAACCTTAATGCCCTGTACACACGGTCGGACATTGATCGGACATTCTGACAACAAAATCCATGGATTTTTTCCAACGGATGTTGGCTCAAACTTGTCTTGCATACACACGGTCACACAAAATGCGATCGTTCTGAGCGCGGTGACGTAAAACATGTACGTCGGGACTATAAACGGGGCAGTAGCCAAAAGCTTTCGTCTCTTAATTTATTCTGAGCATGCGTGGCACTTTGTGCGTCGGATTTGTGTACACCGGAATTTCCGACAACGGATTTTGTTGTCGGAAAATTTTATAGCAAGCTCTCAAACTTTGTGTGTCGGAAATTCCGATGGAAAATGTGTGATGGAGCCCACACACGGTCGGAATTTCCGACAACAAGGTCCTATCACACATTTCCGTCGGAAAATCCGACCGTGTGTACGGGGCATAAGTCTTTTTGAGTATGATGCTACAAGCTTGGCACACCTATTTTTGGGCAGTTTCTCACATTCTTCTTTGCAGGACCTCTCAAGCCCCATCAGGTTGGATGGAGAGCGTTGGTGCACAGCCGTTTCCAGATCTCTCCAGAGATGTTCAATCGGGTTCAAGTCTGGGCCCTGGTTCGGCCACTCTAGGACATTTACAGAGTTGTCCCTTCTTGTTATTTTAGCTGTGTGCTTAGAGTTGTTGTCCTGTTGGAAGCTGAATCTTCGCCCCAGTCTGAGGTCCAAAGCGCTCTGGAGCAGGCTTTTCATCAAGGATGTCCCTGTACATTGCTGCATTCATCTTTCCCTCGATCCTGACTAGTCTCCCGGTTCCTGCCGCTGACAAACATCCCCACAGCATGATGCTGCCACCCCCATGCTTCACTGTAGGGATTGTATTGGCCAGGTGATGAGCGGTGCCTGGTTTCCTCCAGACATGACACTTGCCATTCAGGCCAAAGAGTTCAATCTTTGTTTCATTAGACCAAAGTTGGTGGCTTCCATCTGGTCACTCTACCATACAGGCCTGATTGGTCGAGTGCTGCAGAGATGGTTGTTATTCTGGAAGGTTCTCCTCTCTCCACAAAGAAACGCTGGAGCTCTGTCAAAGTGACCATTGGGTTCTTGGTTACCTCCCTGACTAAGGCCCTTCTCCCCCTGATTGCTCAGTTTGACCGGGCTGCCCACTCTAGGAAGAATCCTGGTGAATCCAAACTTCTTCCATTTAAGATGATGTGCTGTGCTCATTGGGACCTTCAATGCTGCAGAAATGTTTCTGTACCCTTCCCCAGATCTGTGCCTCAAAACTATCCTGTCTCGGAGGTCTACAGACAATTCCTTGGACTTCATGGCTTGGTTTGTGCTCTGACATGCACTGTTAACTGTGGGGCCTTATATAGACAGGTGTGTGCCTTTCCAAATCCTGTCCAATCAACTGAATTTACTACAGGTGGACTCCAATCAAGTTGTAGAAACATCTCAGGGATGATCAGTGGAAACAGGATGCACCTGAGCTCAATTTTGAGTGTCATGACAAATGCTGTGAATACTTATGTAAATGTGATATTTTTTTTTTCATAAATTTGCAAAGATTTCAAACAAACTTCTTTCACATTGTCATTATGGTATTGTTATAACTGAGGGGTAAGCTCTTGGGCCTCTAAAAATGAAATTACTAAGGGCTACATAAGAGCCTAGTGTAGCTGCCTCTAGTGTCACCGCTGGGTTTTGTCTAGGCTGGGAGAACCACCACCGGACTGTAACCAGCACCGCCACCCAATAGTATAACTGAAAGTTGGGCAAGGCCAGGCCGCCCTGCGATAAGGGCAACTGCAAGGTCGATTTGTCCAGCCGGGGGGTCGGCCAGCCCAGACAGGTCACTACAAACCCATCCAGTTATCGTAATAGCGACTTGGGGATAATGACGGGGGTGTTACTGAAAAAATATAGAAACTTTGGCAGAAAGATAATTTTTAGTAAATTTACCCGGCCGACTGGGGTCAGGAGGAGAGTTTTCCAGGAGGTGCATTTACATGCAAACTGAGAAAGGAGAGGAAGAACATTCTTCTTTAAATAAACCACTGTAGTTCCCCCGACACGGATCCCCAAGTAGGTAAATTGCTAATTTACTGAGGAGAGGCTTCCGTCGGGCCACTCTGCCATAAAGCCCCGACTGGTGGAGGGCTACAGTGATGGTTGACTTTCTACAACTTTCTCCCATCTCCCGACTGCATCTCTGGAGCTCAGCCACAGTGATCTTTGGGATCTTCTTTACCTCTCTCACCAAGGCTCTTCTCCCCCGATAGCTCAATTTGGCCAGATGGCCAGCTCTAGGAAGGGTTCTGGTCGTCCCAAACATCTTCCATTTAATTATTATGGAGGCCACTGTGCTCTTAGGAACCTTAAGTGCAGCAGAAATTTTTTTGTAACCTTGGCCAGATCTGTGCCTTGCCACAATTCTGTCTCTGAGCTCTTTAGGCAGTTCCTTTGACCCCATGATTCTCATTTGCTCTGACATGCACTGTGAGCTGTAAGGTCTTATATAGACAGGTGTGTGGCTTTCATAATCGAGTCCAATCAGTATAATCAAACACAGCTGGACTCAAATGAAGGTGTAGAACCATCTCAAGGATGATCAGAAGAAATGGACAGCACCTGAGTTAAATATATGAGTGTCACAGCAAAGGGTCTGAATACTTAGGGCCATTTGATATTTCAGTTTTTAATAAATCTGCAAAAATGTCAACAATTCTGTGTTTTTCTGTCAATATGGGGTGCTGTGTGTACAATAATGAGGAAAAAATTAACTTAAATGATTTTAGCAAATGGCTGCAATATAACAAAGAGTGAAAAATTTAAGGGGGTCTGAATACTTTCCGTCCCCACTGTAGTTATCACCTGCCCATTGAAGACATCAAACTGCTTTTAAGAAACAGGAAAAAAGAAGTCTTGTAAGCTGGGCCCATATTTCCTCATGATATCAAAAAATATATTAAGTACATGAACCTCCTGTAAAAACACACACATTATATATATATATATATATATATATATATATATATATATATATATATATATATATATATATATATATATATATATATATACACACATACACACACACACACATCCAATGGGGCATGGTAATTTAATTAGTCACAATGGTTCTCTTGAAACCCCTTGATATAAATATGAAGCGCAATATGTTTCCACATCACTTCCCCCTAAAGTTCATTCTTGAACTTATGCCCTCCCTCAATGATTTTGTACCCGTGCACAACAGCCCAGAAGTCCCGACCCTTCCCCACCACCACTGAGGCCTTCTCTTCCTTTCTTGAACACGCCGGAAACCAATCAAGGTAGACTTGAGACAGAAAAGCAATCCTGGTGCCTTTGAGACTCCACACCCGGACCATGAGTGCCTGTGCTGAGATGTTTCCACGCTCCTTTGCCTTGGAAGAGCGGAACTCCAATATCGATGGCAGGATCCTGGCATATCTAGTCCTGTAACTTGGGAATATGGTGTAATGATTGTATCCAACCGCGAGCATGGTGAAGAAAGTTCAGGAGAGTCTTATTACATTTGTCTCAAGAAATAACTTGGTTGTCGTTGCTTCTTCAGGTGGTTGGCCGAACGGTTCTCCGGACAGTCGTGCATGAATACAAAAAAAAGGAGCAGAATGTCAGTGTACAGTTTATTGGAGGAATGCCGGACAGAAGCAGAGGGTTGGCCATTAAGACTAAATACTTATAAGGGGTGTAATGTGGACAAGTAAAGTGGGATCCCCAGAGGGTTCAGAGTCCAAGCAACAGCCCTTGATGGTAGGGATAGTCAACACTGCCTGCTATTGCCAGGTCCCTGGGTTCAGCACACCTGCTTACGGGGCTCAGGTTAAAGCAGTAGGCAGACTAGGAGAGGTAGAAATATATTTTCTGGAGGTAGAATTACATTAAGGCATAAGACCTGGATGTCCAGGGATACTTTGGTTTCACTGGGTGTAAAATATGTTACTGGCGGGCAGGAATGCTCACGCCTCCTAATTTGTAAAAACAAAAATTATATGACTGATGTCTTGGTTACATTATCTTGAGGCGATAGACTATAGAAACCAAAAGATAAATTTAGAGAGCATAATATTAAAGAAGGAAAAGGAACGGAAGAGAGGCGTGTAATGAAAATGAACAAGAAGAATAGTTAAAATAATTATGAAAAAAACAAAAACTACAGATTTAATGCTGCTCCAAGCAAGATTTTTCTTTAGACTGTTAAAGAGCATTGAATCTGTATTCAAAAAAACTAATGCCTAGTTGCCCTGAAAAACTTTTGCTGACTGCCAAAAAAAAAATTATATATAGTTCTTAAAAAAAAAAACAAAAAAAAAAACAACCTCCTCTCCCATACTAGTAATTAGCAGAATTTTTGCAGGTCAGGTACACAGATATTAACAACGAGAGAGAGAAAAAAATGATTAAAACTATTAGAATTTAGATAAACCTGACTGCATTTTATTACAAATTGAAGAGGCTTATCCCTAAAACAACAAAAAAACAAGAAAAATATAGTTCTAGGGTCCTCTCTTAAATGCGCAAATTCTTTGTACTGGTCTGGATTGGATCAGGCTTCTTCAGAGATTTGTTTCTGAGTTAGTGGCCTTTCTGTTCCTCGAGAGGAGATACCTTGTTGAGGTACACATTCTCATAGCTTTGGCGTTCATTCTTCTGATAGTAATGCACATTATTACTTGCATCAGGAAAAGCAATAAGGCTGCACAGATTAGGACAACAGGGTGGAGTAAAATGTTTAGGAAAGCTGTAGCGTTAGGACTGTACCCAAATAAACTTTCCCACCAGGAAATCTTAGCATCTGCGTCTAAAGCGTGGGATACTTGGATCTATCTATTTTGATCATCAGTCGTATGGTGGCTTGTTTCTCAGCATCTCTTAACACATTTAATATTTCATCCTGCTGCCCGAAATCTAATAGCCAAGCTTTTAACTCCACCCCAAATCCCAGAGGAAGTTTCTGTAGATGTATGGGGGTGTAAGGTTTGATATCAAGCCTTGTCTCTGGGGTAATAAGGGTCTGTCCTTGTGTCCCTGCTATATCTATTCCAAGAACAGGGGAAAATGTACAGTAGACTCCCTGAGGTAGTGTACCACGCTGGGTACAGTTCAACCCGTATGCAGAATATAGGGCATCACTGGACATTTGATACCAGCACCAATACCCTTGCCCCAGGTATTTTAAATAAGGTTGGGACAATTCCTCTGCATCCATGAGACATGACCCTTCCTTGTGCCAGCATTGCTGTCTCATGATCCTGTCCTGTTTCCCTTGGCATAACACAACCCCTTCCTTTCTCCAGCACCCATCAGTATCAATCATTTGAGGTTGTCCGGACTCCTAAACCATCAGATCATGATGGACTCGGGGGTGTAACAAGGTAGAGCCCGATAGGATAGTACCCAAATTGACTGTGGTATAAGCACAATGTTCAGTCCCTGCGACCGGAATCAGGGATGAGACAGTGCAAGTCAGGTTTTGACAGCCATGCAATTGAGTCATCCACCAATCCATATGACTCATTGCAAACTTGGATACTACCCTACCTGCTTGTTTTCTCAAATTTAGTGGAAATTGTCCTGCTGAAAAGGAAACAATCATTACTCTGAGGTCCTGATACAGTTCTGATTGTACCTGGGTGCAAGCTAAAGCAAGTTGGATGTCTTCCTGTACTTTGGATAATCCTGCTATCAATCCTGTGAACTTCTGTTTCATTACCTCAGATAGTGAGGCAGTAGCAATCGATATGCACATGTTGTAGATGTTCAAGGATATGATTCACATCTAGCTGCACCTTAACTCCTTCCCCCAACATGTTGTGCCAACCCTCCTAACTTGTTTATGAGTACCTCTAAATCCATTGTGTTTAGGCTACCTAGGGCAACACCCCCTGCTCCTAAGGCAGTCTATATTAGGCCTCTCTTTGCTATAGTGTGGGAATATTCTGAATATCCAGATTGCAGCCACTCCTTCAACATGTATACCTGATTCTTTATGATTCTTTATCCCCCATGTATATAACATAAATTGCGTGTCTGTTAGTACTGTCCAGTGAGAGGAGAGTAAAGGGATGACTAGATCTGCTGCCTTCACTATAGGAGCCTTACAGGAGTCTGAACTAAGTTTTGCTGGCACATGAACATCCAACTCATTGGGTTCCCGTACAACTGCCACACATATCTTTCCTCTCCCTTTCCAGGGATACCAACATTTAGGATCAATAACTGGGGTACTTATTCCAGGGAGCATGTCATCACTCTTAAACTTTGTCATTTGCATAAAGGTCCGTCAGCCTTTGTCAAATGCATTTCAGAATGGCCACACAAATGGGCCATCTAGATGTAAGTCTAAATCCAGATCATATCCTTAGGGATCCTGCCAGTCTACCGTTATATACACGCCTCTCATTTCTTCATTCATTGACCTTCCATTCACTCATTCATTCACGCTAGGCAGATCCACACCATTGCATAAGACATCCCACTTCCATGGGTTTGGACTGTTGAAAGCCAAGGACTGATTTGGGGGCCAATAAGCGGTGTCAGTAAAATAGTGACCCTCTGTTTCGGGGACACAAGTCTCCCTCATTACTTGCAACACAAAGGCATGTATGGACAGTCTTGGTTGTAAATCCAGGACCTCATACTGTTTGTTTTTAGCATCGGGCCTAATTTTTAAGATTACAGTGTTTATATATTTGGCAGAGAGTCACATTTTCTCGTTCATGCCACATGGCCTGATGGCCATTACTACAATTCAACTGCAATACAACCTTTTTCTTTGACAGGTAATTTAGTGGATGTGTCTTCCTATCATAGATGGGATGTTTATTGATCAGAATCTCAAGGGTTCCCTCAGCGGGATGGAAACACTGTCTGCTAGTGACCCTTGAACAAGTTCTGGGAAATCATAATAGTGCCTCTTATGTTCTTTCTCTTCCCCCTGAGTAAAGATGACGTAAACAATATACCACCATTCATAGTTCTCCCCTGTGAGATCTACTGGATATAATTTGCTATTTTTGAATTTTATCCTCCATAAATCTGACCCCCTGGTTAAGTTTGTTATGCACATTTCATAGGTCTCAGTATCAAGATCTACAAACATTCTCTTGGTAGATTGTCATTTGATCTCTCAGGAAAAATTTCTGGGATTAGACATTCCATATCTTTGGGGTCCCAATCCTCTTCACAGAAGGCAACAAAGTTACATAGGTGAGGTTGAAAAAAGGCACAAGTCCAACCTATGTGTGTGATTATATGTTAGTATTACATTGTATATCCCTGTATGTTGTGGTCGTTCAGGTGCTTATCTAATAGTTTCTTGAAACTATCAATGCCCCCCGCTGAGACCACCACTTGTGGAAGGGAATTCCACATCCTTACCGCTCTTACAGTAAATAACCCTCTACGTAATTTAAGGTTAAACCTCTTTTCTTCTAATTTTAATGGGTGGCCACGAGTCTTGTTAAACTCCCTTCTGCAAAATTTTTTTATCTCTATTGTGGGGTCACCAGGATAGTATTTGTATATTAAAATCATATCCCCTCTCAAGTATCTCTTCTCCAGAGAGAATAAGTTCAGTGCTTGCAACCTTTCCTCGTAACTAATATCCTCCAGACACAAAGCTGTCCAACTTCTTGTTGAACCTGGACGCCAACAGATCTATGTCTGGGGTACCCCACTTTTGGCATGTGGCTGAAAAAACTTTGGGATGCAGGGACTATTCCCCCGGGGACAATTGTTGGCGGCTCAAGAAGCCCGCCTGCCAATTCTCCACTCCCGGAATTTGGACTGCTGACAGAAAAGGCACATGCTTCTCTGCCCATGTCAGATTATGGTCCCACCTCCCTTTGAGCCGCCTGACTCCTGGTACCCTCTTGGTGGTTGATGTAAGCCACAGCTGTGGCATTGTCGGATTGTATCCTGACAGGACACTTCTGCAACCTGGAAGTCCAGGATATTAGAGCCAGACGCGCTGCCCAAATCCCTAGAATGTTGATGGGCACGGATTTTTCTGTCTCTGACCACTTCCCTGGACAGTGGCCTCCTCCAGAACCACTCCCCAGCCCAAGAGGCTGGCATCCTTCGTTACCACCTTCCAGGCTACCGGTATGAAGGATTTCCCCTTCTGCAAATTTCTGTTTATCAACCACCAATTGAGACTCTGGTGCACCCTTGGGGACAGGTACATTGGGTAGTCCAAGGCTTGGATCCTCTTGTTCCAAGCAGCTAGAATACTGTTTTGCACCAGTCTCGAATGAAATTGGGCATAGGGATTAGCTTCGAACAAAGCAATTTGGGGATGTTTTGGATAATACAGCCAAAGAAATTCTAGTGGAAAAAGTACCCCTTTTGCCATTTAAGAAAAGGAGTAAATGTATTTTTGTTTTTAAAGCTCCTTCTTCTGTGCCAGGGGCATCAGCCTCCAGGCAGTCACAATGGCTTCCCCTGCCAGGTTCAAAAGGTAATCCTCAGGGTCAACCCCAGGGACAAAAAGGGTTTGTGAACGGGGGACATCCCCAATAGCTCCAAGGTACAAACTGGAGTTCCAAGAGTTCCCGTCTCCTCGTTTTCTCAGATCAAACGTTCCTAAGGATCCAGAGAAAAAGAAGTCTTTCTCTCAAGCATTGGACCATCTTTTGGCAAAAAGTGATCATGGTGGCCCCCATGTAAGAGCAGAGGTTGGGGTTTGGTTAAATCCAAATGGACATTCTGGATCTCAAAAATCTAAATTCAATTCCTGAATATAACCACTTTTTTTTCATATGGAGTCAATCCAATCAGTTATCTCCATCCTACAAGGAGGAGAACTTCTGGCGTCAATCGACGTCAAAGATGCATATCTCGATATGCCTATTTCCTCGCTAGTAATATCTACTTTTCAAGGTGGAAAATCTTCATTTTCAGTGTGTAGCTCTGCTTTCCGGTCTAGCTACTGCCCCTTGAGTGTTTACAAAGGTTCTGGCCCCTCTTCTAGCCAGATTAAGGGCCCAAGGTATAACGATTATGGTTTACGTGGACGATCTGTTCTTGATAGTCCAGTCGGTAGCCCGCTTAGACCAAAGTATGGTCACCACATTCAACTACCTGGAATATCTAGATCGGTTTCTCAGCCTAGGAGAAATCTTCTTTAAAACCATGAAAAGTTCTAAGATACTTGGGTCTGATCATAGGTACACCCAGAAAAGGGTATTCTTGCCCCGTTCCTTATGCTCAGTTTCATTCGAGACTGCTGCAAAACGATATCCTATCGGCCTGGAACAAAGGGTTCAAGCTCTAGATTCCCATTGTGTCTGACTCCAAAGCCTACGGCCACATCACCTTGAAAGCGCCCAATCTCGTCTGATCTTGGAGGCTAAGCAGGGTCGGGCCTGGTTAGCACCTGGATGGACCACCTGGAAATACCAGTTACTGTAGGCTGGGTACGCCGGAGCCTCAGTTTATGGTTAATATCCAAAAATCTGCAAAGGGGAAAATCCTTCCTTCAGTTACCACGGAAGTGGCCCAGATCAGAATTGACCTTGCCTATTATCATTCTAGAAATTCAGGCAGAGCACTTGGTTCTGATGGCCTGGACGTTCAGTTTACGGTATTGTCCTGCTAGGATTCAATCTGACTATGCCACAGCAATGGCTTATATTAATCACCAAGGGGGCACAAGAAGTTGTGCGGCCCAGAAAAAGGTGAATCCCATCCTATCTTGGGCAGAAAACAATTTGCTTTGCCTAGCGGCGGTCTTCAAAATTGGCAGGTAGACTACTTGAGTCGCCAGCAGTTGTTCCTGGGAAAATGGTTCCTTCACCCTGATATCTTCCTGTCAATATATCAAAGATGGGGGATCCCAGACATAGATCTGTTTACATCCAGGTTCAACAAAGAAATCAACAACTTTGCGTCAAAAACAAAGGATCCGCTAGCATGCGGTACAGATGCCTTGCTATTCCCGTGGAATCGGTTCTCACTGATTTATGCATTCCCTCCTATTCTGCCTGCGTCCACGAATTCTTCGCAGGATTAAGCAGGAAGGAAAGTTGGTGATTCTTGTGGCCTCCAGCGGGGCCCAGGAAATCTTGGTATGCAGGGATCATAAAGATGACAGTAGGGGGACCCATAGACCCTAACGCCACGGCCAGACCTTCTTTCGCAAGGTCTGGTATTCCATCCTACTTTACAAATGCTAAATTTAACAGTTTGGCTATTGAGACCCACACTCTGAAGAAACGTGGGCTGTCAGGTTCAGTGGTTTCTATCTTGAATAATGCAAGGGAGCCAGCCTCCATAATTATATATTATGGAGTCTGGGAAGCATATGTCTCCTGGTGTGAAACCAGGGGTTGCACCCCAGGAAATAGGTCAAAGGTAGAATCCTTGACTTTCTGCAGATGGGGTGAGAAATAAAGCTGGCCTTGAGTGCTTTCTAAGGACAGGTCTCGGCCTTATCGGTATTATTTCAACGACCACTTGCTTCGCTTTCTTTGGTTCGTAACTTTATTCAGGGGGTAACATGGCTTAATCCCCGGTTAGGTCACCCCTGAACCCTTGGGACTTAAATTTAGTTTTTGGCGGCATTACAAAACAGCCTTTTTTTGGACCGATACAACATATTCCCTTGGTCCGTTTTTGACAAGGAAAATATTTTTTCTGGTAACCACATCTGCTGCAAGAAGGGTGTCAGAATTGGCTGCTTTTTCTTGTAAAGAGCCATATTATTTATGTTCACAAGGATAAGGTAGTATGGCGTCCTCATCCTAACTTTTTACCAAAGGTAGTATCAGGTTTTTGTCTAAACCAGGATATTATTCTATCTTCATTTTTTCCAGAACCCTGTTCTATGGAAGAAAAATCACTACATTCTCTTGATGTGGTGAGAGCAGTCTACTTAAAGACGACTGCTCAGATTTGGAAAACTGATGTTTTGTTCGTATTGCCTGAAGGTCCTAAAAGAGGACAGGCAGCATGGAAATCTACTATTCTAAATGGATTTGACAAGTAATCGTTCTAGCTTATGGTTTAAAGAGGTAGTTTCTACCCTCTCAAATCAAAACGCACTCCTCTAGGGCTGTTAGTGCTTCATGGGCAGTGTATCACTAAGCCTCAATTGCTCAAATCTGCAAGGCCGCAACTTGGTCTTCAATCCATACATTTACCAGATTCTATCAGGTGGATGTAAAAAGACATGCGGATGTCGCCTTTGGGCGCAATGTACTGCAGGCAGCAGTATAAGTCCTCTTATCTCATGGTGCCCTAATTCTGTTGTGTCTCCCTCCCCTTAGTTGGAATTGCTCTGGGACATCCCACATAGTAATTACTATGGCTCTGTGTCCCGTGATGTACGATTAAAGAAAATAGGATTTTTATAACAGCTTACCTTTTCTTTTGAAGTACATCACGGGACACAGTGGTCCCGCTCCTCTTTCTGGTATACAAGTGTATTGCTTTTCTACAAAACTGAGATGCTCCCAGTATGGGAGGGGTTATATAGGGAGGCAACTTCCTGTTTAGGGTGTGCCAGTGTCCAGCACCTGAAGGTGGACTATAACCCACATAGTAATTACTATGGCTCTGTGTCCTGTGGTGTACTTCAAAAGAAAAGGATTTTACAGGTAAGCTGTTATAATAATCCTATTTTGGGATTGTGAGGCTGAGAAGGGCTCCTCTGAGATAGAATCCTCAGAAGAGGAGTCATCCGTCTTCCCTTCTTCCCAGTCTCCCAATGGCACCTCAATGTCATCTGCCCATTCCTTTTCCAATACTGAAGGTCAGGAAGGGGGAGAAGAGGACCTTTTGCGTTTTTTCCCAGACTGGGAGACAGACGTGATCGTGTTGGCTATTTTTCCCTCCAACCCAGCTAATGCTGAAGCCAAATCGTCCTTGGTGACGTATGCAGAGGCTGAAATGTTGGATGTAGCCACTATGCCTGACAGCCTCAATGACTCAGACTGGCCAGTAGCCTCTGGCCTTTCAGGGGAGGATAGTACTGTGGAAGCGTGACTAGGATCCTTAGATGCTGACAGTGGCGCCCTTACGCTCCTCCCTGCTGTATTCCCCCACCTTTCTTTCGGGAAGTCCTAAGCACTAAATGCAGAGGTAGTTACAATATGCATACACTGCTGAGCTGTAGTCCAGCAAAAAAATGCCGCTATCACTGCTCAGCCTAATGCCCAGTAGCTGTGCCTTTTTAGATGTCTGTAGCCATACCCTTATAGTGCTTACATGCCCCAGTATACTCTGTGTCCCTCCGTCAGCCACCAGACTCTTTACAGGGTTACAAACTTTATAGCCACTGAGCCTGCGCTGTGCATGCTCGCCCCCCAAGTGGGTGCCGGCCATGCCCCCTGCATCCTACGCTGGCCTTTTAGCAGAGCTGACCCCCGCGCGCGTGGACGAGGCGGTCCCGTTATCGGGATAGCTCGGGGGCGAGAGGGGCTGCGTTTACCGTGGGGGAATGCCGGCCGCCCCACTCCCGTCGGAACCGGCATCTGGGGGGAGGGCTGCATGCTGTGGGATATGAGGCCGGTGGTCCCACGGCCTCGGACAACTGGCAGACCAGGATGAGGGGTAATGCTGTCTCCAAAGGAGCGCTGCTAGACACAGAAAAACAAAGCATGACAAGCAAACACCAGGTATAGTACAATACACCCTCTAGTGGTGAAAAACAGGCAAGGCATTCACTACTCAGAAGAAATCCCTTGAAGTGAACCACATGTGTTCCTTTCCCAGGTTCTTTCTTCGTTTTTTTAATTTTATTTATTTTTTTAAACTTACCATTCCCGCCGCAGGATACTGCTGGAATACACATCCAGACCCAATCTTCACCCATCAACGGTGGGCCAGGTCTCTGAACGAACCTTAAAGGACCGCGACCTCCTTGTATACTGGGGTCCACACTCTTGGACTTGTACAGCACCCTGCTAGGACATCCTTTGTTTTAGTCATGTATCCAAGGGCCTGGATCCCAGGGTCCAGTCCTCCAAAGAGGAGCATTACAGGCAAAACCTTGCTTCTTCTTCCTCGAGGCTCGGGTATCATCCATTTTGGCCTTTCTTTTGCCACTTTGAATGGATCCGACTGCATAGCCCCTTGATCTTGGCAAGGATTTCTCCAACGGTACTATCTATATTATAGTACTTCAATCCACCGTGACCATCACCTTGAGACACTGGCGAAAAAACTGAGGTACTTCTTGTATGGAAGGGGTTATATAGAGGGGGGCTTCCTGTCTTCGGGTGTGCCAGTGTCCATTCACCTATAGGTGGCGTATAACCCACATAGTAATTACTATGGCTGCTCTGTGTCCTGTGATGTATGATAAAGAAAGCTCAATTTTGGTCTCATCACTTCAAATGACTTTGTGCCAGAAGCTTTGAGTCTTGTCTCTGCGCTGTTTGGCATATTGTAAGCGGGGATACTTTGTGACATTTGCGTAGTATTCGCTTTCTTCTGGAGACTCGACCATGCAGCCCATCTTTCTTCAAGTGCCTCCTTATTGTGCATCTTGAAACAGCCACATCACATGTTTTCAGAGAGTCTTGTATTTCACCTGAAGTTATTTGTAGGTTTTTCTTTGCATCCCAAACAATTTTCCTGGCAGTTGTGGCTGAAACTTTAGTTGGTCTACCTTTTGGTTTCAACAAAACCCCTCATTTTCCACTTATTGATTAGAGTTTTAACACTGCCGATTGGCATTCTCAATTCCTTGGATATTTTATATCCCTTTCCTGTTTTATACAGTTCAACTACCTTTTCCCGCAGATCCTTTGACAATTCTTTTACTTTCCCCATGATTGAGAATCCAGAAACGTCAGTGCAGCACCGGATAAAAGATGCAAGGGTCTGTCAGGAGTCCAGAAACCCATTGACTCTTTTATACATACACACTAATTACAAGCAAACAGATCACAGGTGAGGATGGTTACCTTTAATAGCCATTCAAACCCATTTGTGTCAACTTGTGTGCATGTCATCAGACCAAAATCACCAGGGTATGTAAACTTTTGATCAGGGCCATTTGGGTAGTTTCTGTTGTGATTATGATTTAAACAGAGTAAACATAGCTGGTTGATAATAAATGGCTTCAGCCAAATGCTAACCATGAGTGAAAGAAAAGTTTTTGTGTTATTGTTCATATTCTCTGAAAAATGGCCAAGAAATCATATATTCTGCCAGGGTATGTAAACTTATGAGCACAGCTGTGTGTGTGTGTGTGTGTGTATATATATATATATATATATATATATATATATATATATATATATGTGTGTAGAGGTATAATAATATATATATATATTATAAATCCCAACTGATATGGGTGCACTAGTTCAGTAATTACTGTATTAAGGTGATTGGCCAGGATTTTTGCGAGTAGCTTCGCATCTGTATTCAGCAGAGAGATGGGGCGGTGGGATGAGCAGAAGTCTGGGTCCTTTCCCGGTTTCAGTATCCCCACAATCGCTGCATCACTCATAGAATCCGGAAGGGAAACAGACCCACCCACCCCTGTGAATAATGAATGTAGGCAAGGAAGAAGTCCCCCCTCAGCATAATTTTTGTAAAATTCTACTGGAAGCCTGCCAGGGCCAGCAGTCTTGTATATATTTACATACTCAAAAAAATATAGCATAATTGGCTTATATGGGGACAGGAGGGATCAGGGATGTCATGAAATCTTTCATGCATGTAGTGGAGCTCATTTCAAATCTGCTGTGAAGGGAAACACCACTGTTTAACCCAGGTGTCAGGAATCATCTATCCAAGAGATAGAATATGGCTGGTTCCTATATTTAATTTGTCTTCAGCTAATGTATTGTTTCATTTCAGGATAACTTATGTGTAACCAATACAAACAAAATTAATTCTTAAAATATTTTCAATGCACCACCTCCTTCAGTAAGCTCTTAAATAAAAAGTTCCATAAACTGTGAACTGTGCAAACACGTTTGAGCACCAGCATGATAATGATTTTTTTTTCCAAAGGGACTTTGTGATCTGGTTGCTATTCAAAAACGGGCCTCTTAACCACTTATAGACCGAGCCTCTTTCTGAGATTTGTTTGTTTTTTTGCTAGAAAACCACTTAGAACCCCCAAACAATATACTTTTTTTTTCTAACACCCTATAGAGTAAAATGGCAGTCGTTGCAATACTTTCTGTCACACCGTATTTGCGCAGCAGTCCTAAAAGCGCACTTTTTTGGGAAAAATACACTTTTTTGAATTAAAAAAATAAGACACCAGTAAAGGTAGCACATTTTTTTTATACTGTGAAAGCTAATGTTGCACCGAGTAAATTGATACCCAACATGTCACGCTTCAAAAGAGCTCGTGGAATGGCGACAAACTTTTACCTTTAAAAATCTCCATAGGCGTTGTTTAAAAAATTCTACAGGTTGCATGTTTTGAGTTAGAGGTGGTCTAGGGCTAGAATTCTTGCTCTCGCTCTACCGATCGCGGCGATACCTCACATGTGTGGTTTGAATACTGTTTTCATATGCGGGTGGTAGTCACGTATGCGTTCGCTTCTGCCAGGGCGCGTTTAAAAAAAAATTTTTTTCTTATTTATTTTACCTTTTTTTTTTTTTCTTTTTTTTTTTTACATTTTTACACTGTTTTTTTTAAAAAAGTGGTTAAATGCAGTAAAAAAAAAAAATAATTGTCATTTAAAAAAAAAAAAAGGCCCTTTAAGAGCTATGGGCGGAAGTGACGTTTTGACGTCGCTTCCGCCCTGCAGCGATATGGAGACGGGTGGGGGCCATCTTCCCCTCACTTCTCTCCATACCCAGCAAGGGGAAAGACGCGATTGCCGCTGCCCGACGGCTCCGGTAAGCGGCAGAGGGCACCATATCGCGGCGGGAGGGGAAGGGGGGCCCTCTCCCGCCACTGATAAAAGTGATCTTATGGCGAATCTGCCGCAGAGACCACTTTTATCTTGTAGCGGACTGCCCGCTGAAGAGGAGGATACCAGGGTTATGGCAGCTATCTACTGCCATAACAACGATATCCTCCTTCAAAGTAATCACGTAAAAGGACGGTGGGCGGTCCGGAAGTGGTTAATTGTAGGGCCATCCAATCCAGATTCAGTCAGACATTGCCACAGTGATGGCATACATCAACCATCAGGGAGGAATCAGAAATCTCACGGTTCAAATAGAGAGTGATCAGATTCTGACTTCAGATTTGTCTCCAGTTCCAAACTGACCCTCTAGCCATAGTGCTTAATGCTCTGGTGACTTTGTGATATTAGTTCTACTACTTTCCCCCTATGAAGTGCAGGCACAACTTTGTCTGCTTCACAGAATTGAGATGGAGGGCATTCTGGTGATACTCATCAAACTCCCGGCAGACTCCCCTTGGTGACCCAAATCTTCTCTCCCAAGGAGTAGTTTACCATTCTTTGTCATGGTCGCCGTCTTCAATACCTGTTGAAAAGCTGGCAATAAAAGAATGGGGCCTATGTAATTGCATTTTTCTTACGCTCCTAAAAGCTAGGAAATGCATCTCTCGCAAAATCTATCTTGGCGCCTGCCGGACATATTTCACATGGTGCAGGGCAAGGAGATTCCATCCCAGGAACTACTCCTTGAGTTTTTGAGTTACCGGCCTTGTCTTGTGGGGAACATTTTCTGGTGCTTCACAGGAACAAGGTTGTCGAGGCTCTGGGCCTTATATCTCCCTTTCCCATTAACCAGCACATTGTGCTTCTATTTCTTTGTCCTGCACTGGTACATACTAAAGCCTCGTACACACAATCAGATTTTCTGACGGGAAATGCCTGACGACAGGCTGTTGGTGGAAAATCCGACCATGTGTATGCTCTATCGGACAATTGTTGTTGGATTTTCCGCAGATAAATGTTGGATAGCAGGTTTTCGGATTTTCCGAGCTAGTGTACACAAGTCCGTTGGACAAAAGTCCAAAGTACAAACACGCATGCTCAGAAGCAAGGACGAGCCAGAAACGGTCGGTCTTGTAAACTAGCGTTCGTAATGGAGAATTAACATTCGTGACGTGGCAAATTATGACATTCTGAAATGCAGCACACATTCTCTTCTTCTTTAATTGGATAATAATGAAGCTGCTTTGCTGGTGATACTGATGGAGTTATTGCAAACAAACTTTCAAAGGCTTTTTTTTTCTAGTGATGTCAAGAAGAATAATCTTTTTTTTTTTTTTTTTTTCTTTGGGCAAGTTACCACAACACCATTATCTCGTAGTTTTTAAGATCAAAGATACAACTATGTTGGTGTCCCTTGTCAATTTTACATTGTTTTTTTTTTAAATGTAACTGCCTACTCTTAAACTGTCATTTGAAGTAAAGCACATAGCCAAGTATTATTCTACACAATTATTTTATTGTGTATTAAAAAAGAAAACAAATAAAATTGGACCTGCTATCTGCCAATAGAACTGAACCAAAAAGTGCATTCTATGCATCCAAAAATATATAAAATATAACAAATTAAATCATTATTCAACCAAAAAAAATAATGTCAAAGCAATAACTCCAAGGCCAATAATGAATAACACGTTATCTCCTCTGACTCCGCAACATGTCTGGTTGAGGAACGGGCGTTCAGAAATGAAGTAGAATAGTAAAGTATCGAACCAGGCAGAACTTCAGCAATGTAGGTTTATTAACAGCTGATAACATACAGGTTTATGTTCAAAGTATTACAAGATACAGGTCTAATTTATACAGTTTCTTACAATGCAAGCATATTAGATGTAGGTATTCTTATACTCTAACCAAATTGAAACAATTATGAATTGTTCTCACCTTGAACCAGAATGGGTCTTTTCAGACAATTCTTGGGAACCCGTCACCTGATAGGGACCAGTCAATCGGCCAGTGGTCTGGTCCCCTCACAGAGTTCTGTGTTCCAGCTCGACCAAGTTCTTGAGGGAAATTCACCTGAGACCACATTCTGGAACAAGTTAAGAAGTCTTCTCTGACTCATACGAGGAGACAAGTTATGGACAGATACTTGCCCATTGGTTCTGACCTCTATGACCCGTGTATTAGGGCAACATACACAGAGTTCAGCCTTATGAGCTCCTATCTGCCTTGTCTGTCTAAAAATTGTAGAGCTTGCATTTATATACCATTTTACAAGTCTTATCTCAACCATCTCTCTTACATATGATTGGTCGCTAAGATCTACGTCAATGTAACTAACCATAAATCTGACACCTGTTCTACAACCAGATAAACTTAATTATTCCCAAAATTGCTATATGTTCATTAAAGTGATTTATAACTGTTTTTGTCCAATTAAAAACACCTGTGTAGAGACAGTCTGGCACCCAGCTGTGTTATCAAACTCTTCTCATCTTGATAAGATTTAACTAGCTTCAAGGATTTGCAGATTTACGACTTTGAGACACTGAACTTTCAATAACCCCACCAGATGTTTTATATGTTTCATTATATGCATATATTTTAACAGTTTTAATGAGGGCACAAGCAGAACTTTGTTTGACCCTGTCAAACTTAATTTAATGTGCTGTACATAACTTTAATTATTTCTAAACCACATGTTTTCTTATCTTTATCTGTCTGATTTATATGCATTTCAGACTTGAGACAATTCTATATTACTTGAATCTATCCTAATGAACTTTCACCCAGTAGACTATCTTAATACATTTTCGAGAACACCTGTGTACACGTACTTGTCATAAAGCAGAGGTCATTTAAAGTTCAACACTTAAAAATGAAGACTTTCTAAATCTGGAAAACACAGTATACATTATTAAAGATTAATAATTGTTGCTTTACCTATTGAATAATAATATTGGTAAAACCACTACTATATAATAATATGAATAATAATAATAATTATCAATAAAATACATGCAAATCAATATGAATAATATGAAATACATTGGCTAATATGAGATTCTACAACAGAAACTAACTAAAAAACGCAAAATAAAAAGCGCAAATCAACACTCACCAAACTTCTACTAACACGAAATTAGCAGAAGGAGCCCAAAGGGTGGCGCTAAAGAGCTGAAAAACAACCTAGTACGTCACTATGTTCATATTTGTTGGCCATCAATTGTGTGGCCGTGTGTATGCAAGACAAGTTTGGGCCAATGCCCTTCGGACAAAAGTCCGTGGTTTTGTTGGCCAACAATCCGATTGTGTGTACGAGGCTTAAGGAGATGTTCCCTATTGTTTGAATATGGTGCAAGCTATTCAAGCTTATCTCTTTGCTGTAGCTTCCTTCTGACAGACTAACTCCCTTTTTGTCATTCCCAAGTGTACCCATTAAAGGGACAACCTCCCTCTTCTTCAACTAATGCAAAGTGGCTTAGGCAGTGCATCATTCAGGCCTATAAGCTTAATATAAGGATACGATTCCACCTTTTTCCATCAAGGCACACTTCACTGGATAAGTGAGTGCTTCTTAGGCCTTTTAATATCGAGCATCTTTTTCTAAGATTTGCAAGGCAAATAACCCTCTTGTCTCAGAATTAGCCCTGTGTAAATTAATGAACTGTTCTTCAGCAAGTGTGTAAGACATACAGGCAGAAATCTTTATTTATGCTCTACTTACTACTTTTCTCTAAGCTGTCATTTGCGGAGACAGTGAATGAAGTAGACATTACAAAAATGTAATTACAGAGCACACCTAGTTATGTGATGTTTGGAACTACATTTCCCATGATGCTCCTGCACTCTGGAGTATAGTTGAGCATCATGGGAATTGTAGTTCCAAAACATCTGGGGTGCCAAGGTTTGCCATCACTGGTATAGGCTTACATAATGCATGCCAGTGATAAAGTAAACCAAGAAACATAATCCTGTCAGAAGTATAGATTTCTTATTTCTAGCCCAATTCCTCGTTCTGCTAAGCATAGATAGATGTTTAAGGGCCAGTGTTACTTTATATTCGTCTTGTGCATCAGTCAGACATCAGTGAGTATATGGAATGTTGGAGCACTTTTCAAACAATGGGCTGCAGAGCTTCAAAATGCAAAGTTGTGCCTGCATAGATCTTCAGGAACTGTCATTCATCTCCTCTATGGACAAATACCAACCATTTTCAGTGGGCAAAGCTGGCATTGATGAAGCTTGCCTCTGTCCAGCATGCATTCTTACTCAAAGGTCATATTCCTATTGCTTAGTCATATTGATGGACCAATAGGAACATATGTGTGTGCTTAACCCAGGCATGTTCATGCTTTGCATATTCAGAACTGTCAGCATTCAGCCACAACAGAGGTGAAGAAGCACAGCTGCAGACATGTGTCACCTTTTAGTACCTGCACTTTATAGCTGCCAATATCTATCTGTTTTTATTTTATAAATATAAAATATATAATTTATAATTTGTTTTTATTGTTTTCAAAATCACTCCAAAATAAGACAGAGTAATTGCATTGTCACTGAGAGATCACTCTATTAGCTAATATAAGCTTATATGTTTAAATACCATAACAAAATATGAAAGAGCAAACTTTTAAAAATGTGAAAGTCCTTTAAAAATGGTCTTATGGGATGTTGACAATGGCAATGATAGTTCAAAATATTTGTTTACTGAAAATAAACCATACTTTTGCTTTTAATCATTATTTGTGTTCTTCATATTATACATAATGGAAAAAAATGAAGAGTAAAGCTCACCGTAGACAATGCATATTTTTTCAATTAGCCAGCAGTCTGATCGAAAAACCTGAACAGATTCCCTCATCCACACAAGTGACCTGTATAAGTGAATCCTCCTCTTTGGCTGTCTTTCTGGCTGTAGTGGCTGATCAACATTTGAACTGGCCAGATTTTGATCCATCTATGGCCAAATTAAGTGTTCAATACCAATGACTGCAGAAACTAGGAATTGTATGACTATATGACTATCCCTATAAATATGAAGGTTTTCTGTAGTAATAATAAAATGACATGCACTCTTTCTTTTTTTCAATGCAGGGCCTCCAATGTTGTCCATGGTGTTCCATCTTCTCATTTCATTCCTGTTAGATGAGAATGCATTTGGATCTGCATCTCCATATTCCAAGGCTCTTCATGACTTCGGCTTAAACGGGTTAACGCAGTTTGGTGCTAGTTACCCTACCCAGTTTCGTCTGCTCATGGGCTCTTCCACAGCACTACGGTCTCGCTTAGAGGCTGCTCTTCGGGGTAATCAAGAAAGCCTCAAACCTAAAGTGTCTTCTCGCAGTGTCAAGGGAGGAGGACAAGGCTCTCCAAGCATTCAGCTGAAGACAAACTTCCTGTGACTTTAACATACATGCTGCTTTCACTGTTAAGTTCTTCCAGTTTCCCTGCAGCATCAATTCCTACTTAGTTCCTTTGAAATCAGAAGTGCCTGCAGAAGGAGGACAACTTAGAATGCAGGTTTAACAAATATAGGTTGAAGGATTTCTAGTATATGCCACAATAATACTCCTTGACAGTCTTAACCCATATGCCTTAATTAATTGGTTGTCAAGAATATTAACAAACACTCGATTACCTGAGTCTTGTTAAACGTCTTGCACTACAAAGAAACTCAATCTTCTAGAGAAGTCTCAAGACCTGCTGACTGTGAATGTGGAAGAACTGTAGTTAATGATTTTGTAAAATGTACACGCATATGCAAAATAGAGACACATTTTTAGCAACAAACTTTTCCTTGAGTTTCAGAAACAGACCATGTTTTCCTTCTTCATAGAAACAGAGTGCATGGATTTAGTGGGCTTATTTCAAGATACTATTTCATTTATTTGTCTTTCAGAAGTCTGGAAATATGCCATGTGCTCCTTGGAGAAAAATCTGGGAAACACTGAGTCTGGTTTGCTAAATAGATATTTAGATTATATTTAGATATTTTGACTGAGCTTAGTAAATAAAATGAAACATTGTTTACTTCAATCAACCAATCATTTGCCAGCAAAATTCATTTATTTTTTTCTAATTTAACTTGCACGTGATTGGGTGTTTGGAGTGATCACAAGTTCATCTTATTTACTATCATTCATTTTGCAAAGTAAACAACCTCTACTTCATCAGTAAATCAGCAAGAGCAGACTGTCGGTAGACTGTATTTGTTTTATGAAATCCGTGAAGGGTGGGTCACATATACAGGCATACCCTGCTTTAAGTACACTCGCGAGTACGGACATACCTGCGAGTGTATGTAAAGTGCCTTGCAAGTACTGTGCAGACATTTTTCAGCCGCAGTAGAAGGAGCTGAAGCTCCAAGAGCGTAGCCTGCCTTGTTCCAGTGTGCCCCTGACATCGCCACTACTGGGGCTGCCCTGGCACCCCCAGTATAGCCCCTGACCCCCCACTACACCCCAGAAGTCAAAAAAGGTATTGCTTCACTTTAAGTACATTTTTGTTTTACATACATGCTCTGGTCCTATTGTGTACCTAAAAGTGGGGTGTGCCTGTATTAGACTTATGCTGAAAACCAGGTTGTTTTTGCATTCTGTTAATTTGTTTGCATTCTCTAATTATTTACATTGGTCAGCAGTAAAAAACATGCAACTGTCAGAAAAAATGTACAGTGTACAAAAATGATCTGGTTTTTCCTCTACTCCAGTTTAACAAATACCCCCTTATGTTTGCAGTGATTCTCTTTTTATACTGTTCTTCCTGTTGATCAAAATTGTGCCTCTCTTATATTGCACTTTGTAGCAATTTTATGTATGTATAGTTTAACTAATCAGATGATTAGAATTGTTAGGGTGCTGCAGGATGTACCATAACCAACCTTGCGCTGACACTGATATGATGAAGAATACCCTGCAGATCTTCTGTCTTGCACTGCCGCTCCAATTACTGTTTCAGGGTTTTAACACTTTACCATTTTCTGCCAAATGCACTACTCTCCTATGACATTTTGGTATATACCAGATTAACACTAGGAAAAAACATTTTACTTTAAAAATGTCATTGGGTGTCAATACCCTATTCAAAAGTTGTCCAATAGACAGTATTCCTATGTCTATATCACATCTCTGGGAAAAGGTCTTTAACCTATGAAACATGTAACGTTGATGTGGATGTGATATTTTTCTTGATCTCAGCTTTTCAATATAAAGAAATTATTTTGTTTATCTTATTGTGATGTATAATATAGTAAGAACAGTCCTTATTGAATCCTTTGCACAAAAAGTAACATTAGACATAAAATATGTGCTAGGACATATGGAGGAGTTTTTTTTTAACCCCAAGCACATATAGATCTGTAAATGAACCCCAGTTTTCTTTGAGGGGCATGGCTCTATTAAGAATAATCAACTAAGGGTTGTACAGCTGCCCTAAATTTGGGTCCGTACTAATTTTTAAATTTACTGCCATTTATTGACTTAGCCAAGACTCTGACGCAGTATCGTATATATTTTTGCTGTGCGTGTCATTTTAAAATTTTTGCCATTTGCTTTATTCAGCTAAGTCTCTCAGCATCATCTTATGCTGTGCATGCATGCACACACTCACTCATCTGGTCTTATTTTGTGCTTGCACGCTCACCAGAGCTTGCATGTGTAATAGTCTCTTCCTCCAGCGCCGATTGTTTCGTTTTGGATTACTTTCTTACAGGATAATGTCACTTGTGCATGTGTGCAGTGTTTTTATGCTAGAACCCTAGAACTGGCAGCCACGTGTACATTTTTTGCAAACTACAGTGTTATCAAAACTATATCTACCACAGCAACCATGCAGCAGTTCTCCCCACCCGCAGATTGGTTAAACCTTCCGTTCAGAGACACCGTATTGTGCCAGTAATACAACCCTGGTGATGTTGCATACAACATCACCTGCAGCAACAATTGATCATGAAAACATAGCTTTTTTGTTTTTGAGCAATGGTGCACCTCAAGGCTCCAGTCTGTGATTCTGTTTTTTTTTTAAGTACATACTATTCTGCTTATTGCATCATGTATGGCACCGAACGACAAGGTAGTCATCCTCTGGCTGCAGACAACCCATTTACTCAGGACCTAATTTGCACTCGTTGCAAATTCTTTCCCAGTTATGTCTCAGATAACTCTTCCTTCTGTACAGGTCAGTAGGATGCATCTGAACTACCATTTTGTGGGAGGCCATCTTTTTCCAAAGTCAAATGAGGGACTCGGGAATTCAGAAAAAAAGTTAGGTTATACTGCTGCTTACAAGGGGGTGGGACACCCTCAAGCAGGTTGTGAGCCTCCCTCCTTTAAACCATTCTCTTTCCAGCATGCCTCAGTTTTTTTGCTAGTGTCTTGGAAAGTTTTTTCCTTTTCTTCAACTGTGCTGAAAAAGTTTACAGCTTTCTTATACAGTAAGGACACAGGAATTGATTCATAGACAATGTGTTATTTGCAGCTACATTCTGCTAGACTGGGTCTATCCCCTAGTGTCCCCATATAACCCTGCCTACTCCTTGAGGATTTTGTTTTTTGCCAGTGTCCTTAGATGATGCATTTTTAGAGATGTTTTCCCTATCTTTTCACCAGATTTATCTACCTCCTTTGACTACCACTTCTATGAAGATCTGGCTGCTCACTGCCTTAGCTCATTAGCAGTTTCTGGGTCAGTGATTCTTGAGCACACCTTGGGAATTGTACCCAAGCCCTACAAATGGGATTCTGGAGCTTATACAGCACCTACAGTTCTGCACTTCTTTGAACAGAGACACTGCCTAAAATCTGTTTTTACTGTCAACAGGTTGTTTTGATGCCTGTTGGCCTTCTTATTTTGTTCCTGTGGGCCTTTTGTGGCTGTTTAGCTGTCTTGTTGGACACATCTTCATTTTTTCCTGGCTACATTTACGGCCTATAAATTGATCATAGTGTTCTGTACTGTACGATAAAGATGAGGCATTGTGACATACCTGTAATATTCTGTTTTTTAGTATAGAGTACAGTATAGGATACCTGTCCCTCACCTCTCTTCTCTGTGTTGCTTGCTAACAAAGCTGGAACCTCAGAGTGGGCTGGGTTACATGGGGACATTAAGGGGCAGACCCAGCAAAGTCAGTGTCCAACTTCCAGAAGGTAGCAGCATATAACCCACAGTCTATGAAACGATTTCTGTGTCCTGTATTGTACACGATGATGCAAAATTTACATGTACGTCAAAATTCCTTTTTTTTTTTTTGTTAGCTGTCTCACTTTAGGGTTTCTGATTCTCCAGATACAGGTTATTATGCACTACACCAATAAGGTTAGCCTGCAGCTGTAGAAGTCCTAAAAGACCCAGGGCCTGGAGCAGGAAAGAACTTTCCGCGACACTTGCTCTTTGAGTAATTTTTTTAAATGAACTGGCAACAACCTGAAGGGTCCTGAGCCCCACCTAAGAGTGTAAAGGAATTTTTTTTTTTTTGATGGGATTTGTAAAACAGTGGTCTGTGCCCACTGTTGGTGCACCAGTGATCTACGCTGACAGAAACACCACTAAAAGGGTTGAAAGTTTGTTCTCTTTTAGGGATTTCACTGATGGACAGTTGAGACTGCTTCAGTCCCAGTTTGAATTAGCTGGTCTGGCGCTCTGCCCTGTGTAAGCAGTAACCCTGATCTGTCAAACTGTGGCAGAAAAGGCACAATTCCTTAAGGTTCTGGAAGCTAGGGGCATTTTGTATTCAGTTATTCCAAGCATGATTTCTGCTTGTAAATCTGCTTACTGCAAGATTTATTATCAGACATGGAATACTTATTTTTGTTGGTGCGAGTCTATAGGGGTTTGCCCACGTGCCTTTTCAGTTCATGTTTCTTACATCAGCTGGGGTAGAACAACATTTAGTTCTTCTAATCCCACTGATTTAGGCACCATCAAAGGTTAGGCATCTGTCCTGTCTGTTGCAACATCCTCTTATGATTCTCTTTAAACATAGTATTGTGAATGTTTAAACCCATTGAAACATATGAGAATTTCGACATACAAAGGAATTTCGGCTACATGTTTCGCCATAAACATGGCTTCCTCAGGCGCTTTTCTAAAACCTTGTGTACAGTATCACTATAAGTAAACAGAATGAACATTAAGTATATTAAACATAATAGAATTAACAATTAAGGAAACCATATAGGTCTAATAATATAGAACACTACAAAAAATACAAAATGCTTAATGTTTTTTTCTGTTTACTTATAGTGATACTGTACAAAAGGTTTTACAAAAGCTCCTGAGGAGGCTATGTTTATGGCGAAAAATGTAGAGCCAAAAATCTTTTGTACCACGATCGTATGAATTTTCATATGTTGATTTTAACATTTTTAATGTTAATTTAATTAAATTTTGTGATTTTTGACTTTGTTTCAATTTGAGTAATTTTGCACCTCAAAACTCCCATTTCCACTTTTTTCCTGTAATTTCTTTATTATGGGGAGGTGGTGCATGTCAATAAGACCCCCCATCCTTGGATACATTTTTTTTCTTTTCTGCCTCCTTTTCCCATTTAAACCCATTCTGCTGAAGCAGAGTACTTATTGGGCTTTTTTTTTTCACTATCAGGGCCTTTGCCTCATTTCCGGCAGGCTGCAATTTAGTCCTCTTTTTACATGTTCTCAAAGTTTTACTAGGTCAATGTATCTGCCTCTGTGAATGCTAGTTTAGGCAAAAAAAAAATCTGCAAGCTGCTGTTTAATGCCCTGGTTTTTATTTTTGTTGTGTTTTTTTTTTTTCGGTTGTTTGGCTGGTTCGCTTATTTTTTTTTGGTGTGCACAACCCTGTTTGGATTGCTTTTACAATTCCCTTGGTTGTTTTATTCACAATAAGCTGTTTCACTCCGTGGATGGAAAATACAATTAAGTAGGGTTATTTTGTGCTCACTGTGTCTTTTTAGTGAAACAACTCTCTCCCCTTATATGCTACCTTTTCCTTTTTGGACTGCATACTACAGCTGAGCAGGAGTGAGGAGGCAGAGTTTATAGACACTAGGGAGAATGTCTTCAGTTTTCTTTGTGCTTGGATTCCATGGTTGCTTATTTTTAATAACGTTGTGTCTCTCAATGGACCCAGAGAAAAGTGTTTTACCTTACTAAAATCCTATTTTTGCTCATCTTAAAGAAAACACACACAGTGTAGTGCAATAAATATATGCATGCTATAAATATATGGAAATATGTTGTGCAAAAAAAAATCAATTTAAGAAGGACTGCCCAGGTCCTAAATATAAAAATTAGTTTCTCTAACAAATCTGCCCAAGTTTTATATAGCTCCCTTCCTCCCTTCATTGCTTTCCCCTGCATTGCAGTGGGCCATTTCAGACATTGTTAGAGAAACTCATATTTTAGACTTGAGTAGATCTCAGCAGTTACAAATAAATGTAGTACAATATATTTACAGCATGATACACTTTTGGTGGGCCTTCTTTAAGATGAGCCTTTTTATATGTGCCTGGGGCTGTAACTTATTCTACAATCGATTTAATAAGTTCTGGCAATTTCACATATATAACTGTTACCAACTGCTGTTTAAATAACTAGGTAGCATTAAGCTTTACTAATTCTATAATACACAATTAGGTGCTCTAGTCTCTCCTAGAGTCTGAAAAGAGTTATTGGACCTAATCCTAGTACTGGCAGGGGCTGTTTTTGTCAGATGGAAAAAAAGAATTGTGAAGCCTTTATGTATGAGTACATTTTTACTAACAGATTTCAAATAATCCTAAAATAATTCTTTGCTAAGATATGTTTAGGGTTTGCCACCTCTTAAAAATGTAGTTGCCTGGCTGTTATGCTTATATTTGGAGTCACTGGAACCACAATGTAGATCAGGTAACCTGGGTTAGTGATTAAAGTATTGAAGCCAAAGACTTGGTGCTTCCTGTAGAAAATATTGTAAGATAATCTATGTCCACAGAGAAGTCTTATTTTACCTTGCAGAAAAATGCTAGTGGTTACTGTAGCCAAAATAGACAATTCTTATACATGAGTTCATCTCTATATAATATTTGGTAATAAATCGAATAATGACAAATGCCATAATGGATAAGATCTACATATACCTAGGCTAAATTACTACTGGCACGAGGTATATTAAAGAAACCAATGATTGTATGGTCAAAAAGGGCATTCTTGGCACATACCACATACTGATTGAAATAATCCTAATACACTTGGGGGTGTTACTATTCCTTGTGTGAAATAGCTGTAAAAGAGGATTACCAGAAGAGTATGCATGCATAGATAGGTAAAGCTTGAAGACACCCCAGTTAGCAAATAGTTCAGCCTGGACCCAATCAACCTCTACACTCACAGCAGCTCTGCTCCTTCTATGTAAGGAATGTAATGAATTTTATAATTGTTCCAATGATGTATGGTTGGAAATTATATTCTACTTTTCTGTCTGATAACTGACAAAAATAAAACCCCTACTTTTCCCAATAACATCATAATGCACACAAAAAATTAACTATCTGAATGTATATCAACATTTTCACAAAAATATATTGCCACCGTAATTTTATATTCCCATTCCGTTGTTGAACTTTAGTCCTTAAGAAAAGGAAAAAAATTGAAACCCTGATATATTTGTCTGTGTCTGTTTTTACCTGTTATAGAGTGGATCCAATACAATGCATCTGTCTTGCATGTGGTGTGAATTTAATACAGTATTAATCACTGTAAACAAAGCACTGCGTAAGTGAACTTACGAATGAAATGTGATTTTCTTGTTGGATGCATCAGCAAGTGTGTGTACTGTACTTTTTGTAATGATTTGCGTTATGTATTTTTAATCATTTCTGTAAAATAAAAAAAGTGGACTTCAGAAGCAGTTAACTTACACTGATCACTTACTATTAAAAATGCTGTTTTCTAATTCTTAAAATAAAACTCAATTCTTCATAATCTTAGTTTTTTGGTTGGTTTCCTCTTTGCAACCTGATCCACAGAATACTGAAGTAAAATCATAAGTTGCCTGGATGAATTGTAAAGCGCTAATGAGTGTGACATCACGGCCACTCCTCTCCACCTTGTCCAATTAGAGAACATTTTGTATCCATTGAAAAAAAATACAATGCAGTCTGTGAATGGCGGCTGTGCTGAGCAAGTGACTCCTAGTGGTTGGTGTGCAGTGGGGGAGCCGCTTGCATAGAACCTGAGCAGGACTCAGAACATCATGGCTATCAGTTTAGCTGGTGACCAATATACCACTGCTATGGTTCTTTTTGCTTACCTTTAAAAACATGTCACAAATGACTTTCAAAAGCTGTTGCTGACATTTTACTTAGGCCTTAAAGTGTCTTCAGCCTTCAGCTTGCTTTTGCAAAGCATTTGTAAAGATTTCAGCCAGCTTCATTCAGCTTTGTTGAAGCCTTTTGTGATCAGTAATTTTTTTTGAAGCTGAGACACCCAGGCCAAGTTAAACAGCTTTGGTATGCATCAGTTTACTTGACAGAATCTCTGAGCTATTTTTCTGATAGACAAAGGTCTGAGAACTTGGAACACACACAGCTGCCCATTTCGAGTTTTTTGGTGCAAGGTTAAAGTAGTAGTAAACCCTCAGTGTAGTGCAGGAATCCTAAGAACACCTCATAATGGGCATAGCAGGTGTGCAGAGCCAGGAACTCTGTGCATGGATGCTGGAAACGCCTCTTAATGAGCACAGCAGATGAGCAATGCAACTGCACCTTTTAATTCCACTTATCACAGGACCATGTGCTGCAGCCCCGTCCTTCACCATCTTTTTTGCCAGGTGACACTTGCAACTGATTTCAACATCTTGAGTCTTTTGCCCGGGTCTTGTGATAGTTTTCTCCATATGCCTCACTAGCTGCCATTGCTGAACCAGTATTCTGACCACCTGGTTAATCTACCATCTGGACCAACCTTTGCCTGTTATCTGACCACATCTTGCCTGCCACCTGAACCAACCCTTGCCTGTTTACTGACCACATTTGCTGCCTGCGACCCGAAATGATCCTTGCCTGCACAATGACCACCTCTTCTAAATGCCGCCTGGAGCAACCTCTTGCCTATTCACAGATTCTGCTTGCCTCCCTTCTGGACCAACCTCAGTTTAAATTTTATCTACCACTCCATACCGGCTGTCTGGCCCTGCCCTAGTTCGTGAGTTCCTACCACCCATACGCAGTGGCTGACCTCTATTCCGCTGTCCCATCTTACACTGCCACCATGCTTTAGATCAGTTGAGGTACTGAGTCATCATCATCCTCAGCAGATGTCTGTACTTCCTTGCAGTATCACATGTACTTCTTTCGTATCTTTTCTCTGCTTCTTTTGTTGCTTGCCTAGAGAATATATAATTGTGTATTAAGTCCTTGGGCAACCAAGTACTGCTAGGTCTGTTTGCCTTAAGGGAAGATGGCTGTATGTGAAGCTACACCTGTGAGCAATATTATCTGGCCGATTACAGTAGAGTAAGCATTAATTATATATCTTGGGATTGGTGTTAGGAGGACTCGTAGTGCTCTTTCTCTTTGCAATATTTTTTCTAGTTGGTACCTGTGTGTAGCAACAGAGTCTGATTGGCACCTAATGCTGGCAGGAAGTCGATATAAAAACTATTCAAGTTTTTTATTTATTATTTTAATAATGCAGGCTTGCTCCCAGACCATGCTGTGTATGTCCATTGACACAAACCGCATGGCTCGGGCCCTCCCCCCCGCTTCCTCCTCACGGGATTTAATTAACGGCAGCAGGAGCCTATGCTGTCTCATAACCAGTGAGGAGAGAGAGCAGTGCTGTCAGGCACAGTGCTAGATTAAGAACATGCCCGGGTAAGTATGTAGGGGAGGCTGAATTTGGGAGGGTCTTTTTTTTTTTTATCCTTAATGCACAGGATGCATTAAGGGTAAAAAAAAATCTCCTGACTTTACAATCTACAGGTTAGACCTTCATGTTTTGTCATGCCTGCCAGGGCACTACACTTTTTAAGTTGATTTCTTGAAATTAACTGTCCAGATTTTTCTGTACTATACGTAATCCAGGTGGAGATCACCAGTTTTATGATTTTACTAAATCATTCAAAAAACATGCATCTTTGTTCTCCTCTAGTTTGCAGCTATAAAAACCCCATCTTATAATCCAGGTACACTGCAGATCAAGCACAATCCTGAGCTTGATTGACTGAAACAGAGGGAAGGGGAAACATTGGCGATCTAATAAAAATTACTTTTCCCCTGCCCTATGCTACAACATGGGGGCTCGTTAGCCCCTTGTGGTAGTAAAGTTAAAAGCAAAAATTATCAGGTGACAATTTAATAATCTTTTGTAGAAAAATCCTGGCAGGGGGTCCTAACACCTCCAACCCAGGGTGCCTAATAAGTGGACAGGTAGTGCAAGGAGTGACACAAGTGAGTTTCGTGTCTGCTGGATGTTGGCACAGGTGAATGGGAGCCACTGCTCATATCTGTGACAGTGGACTTCCCTTGAAGTATGACAGGCTGGAGACTGATCACAGAAGTAGCAAACGCAATGACCGAATACAGAATCTGCAGACTAGTGAGCAGGCAGGTAAGCAGAAGAGATGCAGGACCTCAGGTGTAGTTTTAGGTCAGGCAGGCCAGGATAACAGCTGATCAGGTACAGAACCAGTAGCAAGTGTGAGGTCAGATTCCAAGCCGGAGTCGGTATTCGACAACAGATCTTGGGCAAGAGGAGCAGGCGAAAGTGTGGTTGTGGTGTAAGCTGAGGTCAGTACAAGCAAATGAGAGAGAGGCCGGTTCAATATCGGGAAATATTGGACACAGGTAACAGATACTGCTGAAAATAATGGTTTAGATTCTCATCTTATCGTGATTTTTTTCTTCCAGAGTCAGAGAATGAGAGACATTCTGCTAAATCCTTTGGATGTGACGCTTGAGTCTGTCCTCCACTGAGAAGGAGGCGATGCTCTCAAACCACATAGTGTCGAGGAATTTTTAGTCCTTTCTTGAATGAGAGTAATATAATTTGTTGTTCTCGATTTGTTTTTTGCTCTTTCTGCTTTTTCTCTAGTTTGTGTGTACTTACTCTTGACCATAGGGTTATATCCCCACCTACCTGTGTAGGACACTAGGCAGAAAAGAACTCAGCACTGCCTCTGGGCAGTCCTAGCTGGCATAAAACCCCCTCTCTGCCATAGGCAATCCAGTTATTTCTGCCTAGTGTTCAGGAGTAGTGACCTAGCTCCCTGCTGGGACCTTTGGTTCCATCGTGGGGTTTTTTCTACTTTTTCCTGGGTTTTTCCTGCGGAGCTCTTCAATCAATAGCCGGGCTGGGTAATAGGCTGGATGATATAGATCCAGTGGTCACCCCAGTCTGGCCAGCTTGTGTGAGCAAGCACAGACCTAGCTAAGTGCTGGGTTGTCCGACATGCCTCACCCTGGGCCAGGAACACCAGCGAGTTAAACGTCCTGCAGGGGCACATAAGACCGGATGCCGCATGCCGGAGTCCCTGTCACAGTGCTACCCTAGCCGTCAGCCCCCAATTCAGTGGCGACAAGGATCTTTCTCAGCTGTGTTACCCACAACCTTCGTGGATCAGTAAGTAGATGTCCCTTCCACGGGTGGTAAGTCCCACCTGGGCTCTCCTCCTCCCCTCCAGGGTCTGTTTCTCCCCCCTATAACTCCTGAAGTGAATTGGTGTGGAGTTGGGTACCCTGGTGGTCCCCCTACCCTCCAAGTTGCTGGGTTGCATTTGCTGTTCACCCTGCCTACCCCCCCAACTGGGGGCTGTATCCGTTTCTTGGATAGATGGCAGCCCCTATAGTCCAGCGGACAGCAACACTCCAGGCTGGGCAGCGGACAGGAACACTCCAGGCTGGGCAGCGGACAGGAACACTCCAGGCTGGGCAGCGGACAGGAACACTTCCAGCTGGGCAGCAGGCATGGGCACTTCAAGCTGGACAGCAGACAATAACACTTCTGGCTGGGCAGCAGGCACGGGCACTTTAGGCTGGGCAGCAGACAGGAACACTTCCGGCTGGGCAGCAGGCAGGGGCACTTCAGGCTGGAAAGCGGGCTCATCAGGCTGGAAAGCGGGCACATCAAGCTGGGCAGCAGGCACATCAAGCTGGGCAGCGGGCACATCAAGCTGGGCAGCGGGCACATCAAGCTGGGCAGCAGGCACAGGCACTTCGGGCTGGAGAGCGGGCACATCAAGCTGGAAAGTAGTCACTGGCACCTCCGGCTGGAACACTGGCACCTCCGGCTGGAACACTGGCACCGAGACTTTGGGCTGGAAGGCAGGCATCAAGACATCAGACTGGAAAGCGGGCACATCAGACTGGAAAGTGGAGACATCAAGTTGGAAGGCAGGCACCGAGACATCCGGCTGGAAGGCAGGCACCGATACATCAGGCTGGAAGGCAGGCACCGATACATCAGGCTGGAAGGCAGGCACCGATACATCGGGCTGGAAGGCAGGCACATCTGACTGGAAGGTAGGCACGTCAGGCTGGAAGGCAGGTACATCAGGCTGGAGGGCAGGCACCGAGACTTTGGGCTGGAAGACAGGCATCGAGACATCAGACTGGAAAGTGGAGACATCGAGCTGGAAGGCAGGCACCGATACATCAGGCTGGAAGGCAGGCACCGAGACATCAGGCTGGAAGGCGGACACATCTGACTGGAAGGCAGGTACATCAGGCTGGAAGGCAGGCACCGAGACAGACTGGAAAGTGGAGACATCAAGCTGAAAGGCAGGCACCGAGACTTCAGGCTGGAAGGCAGGCACCGAGACTTCAGGCTGGAAGGCAGGCACCGAGACTTCAGGCTGGAAGGCAGGCACCGAGACTTCAGGCTGGAAGGCAGGCACCGAGACTTCAGGCTGGAAGGCAGGCACCGAGACTTCAGGCTGGAAGGCAGGCACCGAGACTTCAGGCTGGAAGGCAGGCACCGAGACTTCAGGCTGGAAGGCAGGCACCGAGACATCAGGCTGGAAGGCAGGCACTGGGACGTCAGACTGGGTAGCAAGCATTGGGACGTCAGGCTGCATTGCAAGCACTGGGATGTCAGACTGGGTTGGATTAGCTGGTGCAGAGGCAGGTTGGGTTACTGGCAGGATCGTCTTGGTTGGAAAAAACTTTCATTTTTTCTTTGGCTTATGCCGCGTACACACGGTCGGACTTTTCGTCTACAAAAGTCCAACGGACGCTGACGGACTAAAGCTGGCTGGTAATCCGATCGTGTGTGGGCTTCTTCGGACTTTCAACGTACTTTTTTAGCCTCAAATCCGACGTACTTTAGATTTGAAACATGCTTCAAATCTTTACGTCGTAACTACGACGGACCCCGAAGTCCGCTCGTCTGTATGCTAGTCCTACGGACAAAAAAATGACGCATGCTCATAAGCAAAAACTAAACGGAAGCACTCGGTCTAGTAAAACTAGTGTTCGTATTGTAGGTAGCACATTCATCACGCTGCAAAATCTGTGATCGTTGAATGCAGCGCATTTTATTTCTTCTTTACGAATGCTCTAAAGAACGAAGGTGTTTTGCTGTTCATAATCAGAGTTCTCCCAAACTGATTTCTGAATTCTTTTTCTCTTTGATCTCATGAATGATATAGTATGCTTTTTATAAACAATGTTTCCATACTAATAATACTTTTTCCCTTATTTTTTTTTTTTTTTTTTAGGTTTGTAAAGTTACCACAAAGAACCCATTATTCTTTTTTTTTTTTTCTAGTGATTACTTTTTAGTTTTTAGATAAAGTTAACCCAAAGCACCGTTTTTGTTTATGTATATTTTTTTATTTTCAAGACTTACCACTTGAACATTATTAACATTAGTAATGTATTTTTGGTGTGTTTTTTTAAAACTCAATGAGATTGTTGTCCCTTGTTAATTTAACATTGTGTGTAAAATCAATGATTTAAAAGGAAACACATAAAGTCTTTTGCTAAACTCAAAAAAGATCCATTTATTCATGGTCAAAATAAAATAAAGAGGAAGTCAACGCTGGAA